>CAUYRB010057962.1:0-18456 GCA_963574695.1 Propithecus perrieri | reverse complement strand
AGTGCCGTGGCGTCAGCCTAGCTCACAGCAACCTCAGACTCCTGGGCTCAAGTGATCCTCCTGCCTCAGCCTCCCGAGTAGCTGGGACTACAGGCATGCGCCACCATGCCCAGCTAATTTTCTCTATATATTTTTTAGTTATCCAATTAATTTCTTTCTAATTTTGGTAGAGACGGGGTCTCGCTCTTGCTCAGGCTGGTTTGGAACTCCTGAGCTCAAACAATCCGCCGGCCTCGGCCTCCCAGAGAGCTAGGATTACAGGTGTGAGCCACCGCGCCCGGCCACCACACAGGGATTTTAACCGCTCTTGCCTGCAGCAACAGAGTGGCTGTCCTGAGGCCCGGTGTTGCTGCAACCTGGTGGCAGAAATGGCCATTTCTGTGGCTCTCCTCGTCATTCTCAGTGGGAGTAGAAATGGTGTGACCTTCTTAGAGGGCGACCTAGCACCATCCATTCATGCCACAGATATTTAAAAAGCTCCTACTATGTGTGAGGCACTATGCCCAGCACTGGGTATCCATTAAAATGTAAAGTATACATGACCTAGCAATTCCAGGTCTAGAAATGAGCCTTCAGAAGTGCTTACACCAAAGAGCTCACTCGGATGTCCATCGCGGCATTATAGCTGGGGCGGGGAATGAAAGCATCTTAAACGCCCATTGGCAGAAGCCTGTTAAATAAACCGAGTACATCCATACTGTGAATGCTGTGCAGCCTTGTAAAAGGACAAAGAGTCTGCAGCGCCAACGCTGCACAATGCCCGTCATTGATTGTGACAGAGAAAAGGCAAGTTGCAGAACAAGGCCTACGATCTCAATTTCTAAATATATACTCCATACTTTATATATGTATATTTTTTTCTTTGCAAATATATAGACAAGATCCAGAAAGGTATGAACCAAACCACATTCGCCGCACTTTTAACAGTTGTTGGCACCAGGAAGGGAAGAAGCCAATTGCATAGAAGGCTTTTTACTTCACGTGCTTGGGCATCGCGTGTGTGTTTTACAACGAGCGAGCGTTGTTTCTGAGCGAGCATCGTTTCTGTACGTTGAGAAGATTTGTTTACTGGGAAATACAGGCAGCTTTAGAAGCTCGTGCAGATTCACCTTGTGAACTTTGATCAATGGCCATTGATATGTTGTTATCAGCTCTGCTATGAGGAAGAGGCTAGAAGGACTTTAGATATGTGACACACACATGACATGTACGTGACCCAGGGAACAGAGACATGATGGACATGGAAAGCTTGGGCACCTGCCGGACATGTGAAACCCACATGTCCCACTTACGCAGGACTCATGTCAAGCAGTGAGTATCCACTGGAGGAGAGAAACAGTGAGCTGATGCTGGCTGGGCGGTTGCGTGGCTGAGCAATTGCACAATGACGGAGAACTCATCCCTTGAGGCTGGTCTAGCAGCTCAAACCCAATGAATGAATGATGAAAGATGGAATCGTGGAATGAAGGAGTGATTAAATATGAGTGCATGCATGAATGAATGTGGAGTTCTGCCCCTGGATACTTGTAAAGAAACACACGGCCTGGCTAACACGAAGGAGGTGTTCCTCATGGCTGTGCACTTGAACTTCTATCTGCAGGAAGAGCTGCAGGGTAGGGGGGAGGGATGTGAAGGGGGAGGGTCTTAGAGCACTTGCCCCAGGGACAGAGAGGGGAGGAGGAAAGGGCTGTGGCTGGGGGGAAGTGGGGAGAACCCCAGCAAGAATCTCCCCACCCCCTCCAGCTGAGATGCAGAGCACCAGCTTCTGACATTTTGCTTTCTGCAACCAACATCTCCAGGCGGCAGAGTCCCTATCTGTACCATGAAGACGCCAGTCCCTTCCGGCTCTGGCAGGAGGTGGCTGGGAAGGGCCGAGTGAGAGAATTCAGAGAACTCCTTAATGCCAACAGCCTTTCCCTCACCCCACCTCACCACACACACAGTGGATGGGCTTCATCTCACCAGCCCTGACCACCTCCAACCTCCCACTGTCTGGACGTCACCTCCTGGTCTCCAGGTGCTGCATTACCGCCATGCTGGTAGTCCTGTGAGCCATCGAGCCCCCCAAGCGCTTGGCCTCCCCCCGTCCAATCAAGCGGTGCCATCGCCACGTCCTTGATCTGTCCTTACCATCACTCCCTGCACCAAACCCCTATACCCCTTTTCTCCATCCAGTGTACATACCTGGCGAAACCCCAAACTCCCTTTGGACCCAACTAGTCCTCAAGTCCCAGCGCACCTGTGAGAATGGACTTGCTTCCAAATCAAGACTGCAAGTCTCACGCCGGCCCTCAGCTCCTCCGACATGTCTTAGCCACTTCTCATCCTCTCTCCCGAGGTGACTAATTCATACCTCCAACTCTCTTCAAGTCTCCCACCCCTCAACCTCAATTTCAGCTGGTGACGTCAGCTCATGCTTCAGGGAAAAAATGGATGCAATCACACAGGAACCACCCCATTCCCACCCCTGCCAGCCCAGTCCCCACACGTGCCTCCTTCCCTCAGGTGCAGTGGAAGCCACATCCCGAGTGGCCAATTGGCCACGGGGTCCCATGCTCCCCCCCAGCCGGGGCCTCACCCCTGCAGTTATTCCCACAGCAGCAGGGTTCCTCCCTCCTTCCTGGAGCCTTATCACCTGTTTATGATGTGCCGCCTTCCCGTGTCCCCCATGCCCTCAGTGCCTTGGCGTCTGCTTTCCCACTTCCTCCCTCCCCATCGCATTCCGTGCTGCTCTAGTCAGCCTTTTGTCCCCATGATTACATGAAATGACTGTTGTCCAGATCATCAGTGACCTACATCTTGCTGGAGCCAAAGGTCCATTCTCTGGCCTCATTTCTCAGTGGCATTTATCACACTTGGCCACTGCCTCCTTCTTTAACAACTTTCTTGTTTAGACTTCCCTGACTCCACCTTCCCCTGGTTTTCCTCCTGCTCCCTGGCTGCTCCTTCCCGGGCTCCTTCCCTTCCCCCTCCTCCTGCACCCTCTCTGAGTGATGGTGGACCTGGAGGTCTGTCTTTGGCTCTCTGGTCGTAGTGGCTGTCCTCCAGTCCAGTGGCTTCACAGACCATCTATTGTCTGATGAATCTCAGATCTTTATCTCCAGACAGGACTTCTCCCTGGAACTCCAGGCTCTTATATTTACCTCCCCGACACCTCCACTTGGATGCCAATGAGCAGCTTGCAAGCAATGTAGGCTCCACTTTCCCTCCGCTCCCCCCAATCCAGTCCTTCCCAAGGTGTCCTGTCATAAATAGGTGGCACCCCATTCATCCAGCTGTTCAGGCTAAAAAACTAAGGGGCTGTTCTGTGTTCTGATTTCTCTCTTTCCCGCGCCCCTTCATCCTCCTGGGGCTACCTCCAAAGTAGCCGCACGTCCACATTTCACCATTTCACCGTCGCAGCCCTTGACCGAGCCACGGTCCTCTCAAGCCCAGACTAACCTCACTGCTTCTCCGGCATCACGCTCGTCTCCATCTGGCCCCTGCAGTTGGTGCTACACACTGCACTTAGGGGCATCTTGCTAAAGCATAGATAGGACATGTCACTCCCTTGCTTAAAATCCTCTAAGCCTTGCCCATTGCACTTGGAATAAACTCCAAACCCCTGATGGCAGCCGGGGGGACTTAGGAGGGGCAGTCCCTCCCTTCCCCTCTGACAGCATCTCCCTCCCTTCTCACTGCGTCCCGACCACAGTCACCTTCTCTCGGTGCCTTGACCACCCCACATCTTGGCTTAGTGCAGGGCCTCTGGTGCCCTTTCTGTTAGGACCCGCCCCCCCCGCCCCATCTTTACCTGGCTGCCATCTTTTCACCTTTCAGGTTCCATCTTAGCTTGTTGCCTCCTCAAGGAAGCCCTCCCCAACCACCCTGCATAAAGCAGCCCCTGGTCCCACTCTGTTACACATCCTATTCTATCTTCCTCCCAGCTCATCTCGCTACCGCAAACCGCCTTATTTATGAATGTGCTTACGTGTTTGCAGCCTGTCTCCTCTCTCTAGCCCCAAGCTCCTCAGGGACAGGGACTTGTCAACTTCGCCATCCCATCCGGAGTCTGGTACAATGCCTAGCTCCTGGGAGGCATCTCTCTTTGTTGACTGACTGCCTGTGGTCATAGCCACCTCAATATCAAAGCCCAAAAGGGTCCTTCAAGAGAAACAGCCATGAAATGAGCTTCTCAGGCCTTGCAAACACCCCTAAACACCATCTGTTTGATGTCAGGTTCCCAATCCAAACAGAGCTACTGTGCTTCCCTTCCCTCCCTTCCTCTCTCCCTCTTTTCTTTCTTTCTTTCCTTCCCCCCTTCCTTCTTTCCTTCCCTCCCTTTCTTTACTTAGTAAGCATCCCCCGTGTATTAGGCACTACTCTGCGGACTGGGTGAAAGAGGTCCACAAAACAGATACCATTCCTGCCCCCATAAAAAACACAAGCTAGGCCAGGTGCATGGCTCATGCCTGTAATCTTAATATTTTGGGAGGGTGAGGAGGGAGGATGGCTTGAGACCAGGAGTTCGAGACCAGCCAGAGCAAGAGCGAGGCCCTGTCTCTACAAAAAGTTTAAAAATTAGCTGGGTGTGGTTGGTGCGTGCCTGTAGTCCCAGGTAATTGGGAGGCTGAGGCAGGGGACTGCTTGAACCCAGGAGTCTGAGGTTGCTGTGAGCTATGATGATGCCATGGCACTCTAGCCTGGGTGACACAGTGAGACCCTGTCTCCAAGAACAACAACAACAACAACAGAAAACACACCACACTAACCCAAGAATCCAAGAAGTGAGTCTGTGGTCACACCACGAACTAAGTGTTGGGGGAGGGGAGTACACGTGTAATATTAGAGAACTATGGCGGGGCAAGAACTGCTTTACATAGGGTGGTCAGGCAGCATCTCTCTAGGAGATGACATTGAGCTGATTCCAGAAGAGTGAGAAGTAGACTGACATGTAGAGAGCACGGGGAAGAGTGCTCCCGGCAGAAAGGCCGGCATGTGCAAAGACCCTGAGGAGGGAAGGAGCTTGGGGGGGCTCAAGAGACTTAAAAGAATCCCCTCCTTGCTTCAAAATCCCTAAGAGTCATAAAAGAAGGTGTATTCATTTCCTCAGGCTCTTGTAACAACCAACCACAAACCGGGTGACTTACAACAACAGAAATGTATTTTCTTATAGTGCTGGAGGCCAGAAGTCTTACATCAAGGTGTGTGCAGGGTTCATTCCTTCTGGAGGCTCTGACGGAAAATCCATCCCATGCCTGTCCCGGCTTCTGGTAGCTGCTGACACTCCTTGGTGTCCCTTGGCTGGTGGCTGCTGTCCAATCTCCGTGTCCTTCATCATACAGCCTTTCTTCTGTGTCTACGCGTGTTCCCCTTTTCTGTCTCTGATAAGGACACTCTTCATTAGATTTAGGGCTCACTCTAATCTAGGATGATCTCATCTCAACATCCTTATGTTAATTACATCCCCAAAAACCCCTTGTTCCAAATAAGGTCACATTCCGAGGTTCTGGGTGGACGTATCTTTTGGAGGACACAATTCAACCCACTACAGAGGATGTATTCCCAGACACTCTTATCTGTGAGGGACCTCGCAGATCATATCTCAAACTGCATTCCCTTTTTAAAAGGAGCGGGGGAAGCATTCTGTGTTCAAATAAATACGGAAAATGCCACATACGCATCCCGTGCCGGCGGATTCACAATTCACCTTAGCACATTAGAGGGCTGAGAATTCACAGTAAAGAAGACACTTTATCATTAGTAAAAACATCATTTTCCTAGTTTATCTCATCATAAAACCCCATTTTCCTTCTCCTGATCTCCGTGGAGTTTTGAGAGCAAGTCATCCTGTGGAAATTTGAGAGTAATGCGGATGTGGTCCGACCTCACCTTATTACAGGTGAGAAGACCAACATCCAGAAACGACAAGTGACTCATCCAAGGTCACACAGCTGGGAGGGTCAGAAGATGGATTTAAAACTCATTCTCAAAAAAAATAATAATAAAATAAAACTCAAGTCTCCTAAAAATGACAGAGATGGAGACACAGTGGTTGACATGGGGGAGAGGGTGGTTGTGACTCTATGGTGATCCCACCAGGGAGATCTTTGTGATCATGGGACAGTTCTGTATCTTTTTTTTTTTTTTTTGAGACAGAGTCTTGCTAGAGTGCCGTGGCATCATCACAGCTCACAGCAACCTCAAACTCCTGGGCTCAAGCAGTCCCCTGCCTCAGCCTCTCGAGTAGCTGGGACTACAGGCATGCACCACAACACTGGGCTAATTTTTCTATTTTTAGTAGAGACTGGGTCTCACGCTTGCTCAGGCCGGTCTCTAACTCCTGAGCTCAAGGGATCCGCCCGCCTCAGCCTCCCAGAGTGCTAGGATTATAGGCGTGAGCCACCACCTGGCCTCAGTATCTTATTTGAATTGGTAGTTACATAAATTTACTCACGTGATAAAATGAAATAGAACTGTACACACACACACATTGTACCCATGTCAATTTCCTTGTTTTGATACTGTACACAAAAGGTAACCACCAGGCATTACCATGACAGAAGGCATAACCCTTGGGAGGACCTGGATGAAGTTCCAGGGACCTCTTTCTACTGTCTTTGCAACTTCCTGTGAATCTATAATGATTTCAAAATAAAAAGTTTTTTTTTTAAATGTTTCCAGGCTTCAGGTTCAAGAGTTTTTTATGTTGTCAAAGGTCATTAGATCAAATTTATTTTCATGCTACCAGCATGTGCTTCTAGGGCCCAATAAAAAGCACATTTTATGACCTTTTATAGTTTATTTAAATTGCAGTAATTTGGGAGCAGGGGACAGTAATCTGCAGATGCTTCACTGCAGGGACGAATGCAAGGACCAGTGGACCTTCCCCTTCCCTCTCACGTGACGGTGACTTTCCTATATCAAAGTGTGTGACTTCTGCTCACACTGGAGATGTACAGAAAAGAGAAGGAGGGGTCTATGGCCATATCACCCTGAATACACCCAATCTCGTCTGATCTCAGAAGCTAAGCAGGGTTGAGCCTGGTTAGGACTTGGATGCAAGACCTCCTGGGAATACCGGGTAGGCTTTAAAAAAAGAAAAAGGAGGAGATGATAGTTTCTTGATCATCCAGCTATACCTTTGTACAGCAGGATTATATTTTAAGTTTATCCATTTGAGAAAATTCAACTGTGTTAGCTGATATTTGATCAATCATTTATTGCAAATTTGCTTTAGTTTCCTGCCAACATTTTCACAGCACAAAGGATATTAAGAAGTTTGATTAGAGGCTTAAGAAGTCGATTTTATGTTGTGACACAGCAGTAGCAGAACTTTCATCGACAAAGGTTCAGAACATGTTATACTACATATAGTTTTTGCCACATGCCCAGCTCCCTGGCTTTTCTTGGAACTATCTCCACGTGCCCCCACCCCCACTCACATAGTGACTGTGAGCCTGGGGGCAGCCATTTTGCACAGAGTGACTCTGCTTCTCTGGCCACAGTCGATTGGTTCAGGCATGGGCACTGATCCAATCTGGGCCAATCAGAGCCCTTCCCTGAGAATTTTAAATTTAGAGCTCAGGGAATCTGTCCCACATCTAGATTGCTCAGGTAGTAAAGCTGTGAGACGGAGAACCCAGAACCCCTGGAGGCCATGTTAGCCACTATGTGAAGAAACCTGGTTGAATGAAATGAAATGAAGCCAACATTCAAAGGAAAGTAAGGAAAAGAGACAGAGTAAGTCCTGATAACCTTCCGATGCTGGGTTCTGTGTGTTCCTGAGATCCAGCTGCCTTTCCATAGCCTGGCTACTCCTCCCTTTCTTGGCAACCAGAAACTAATACATCCCTCATTTCGCTCAAGCCAGTTCGAGTTGGTTTATTGTCACTTGCAACCCAAAGAGCCCATTGTAGCCTGCTGGACCAACTCCCTCACTTTACAGATGAAGAATCTGTTGATTCTGAGAAAGGCCATGATCTCCCTAAGGCTGAGGCCAGTGAGTGGCAAGGCTAGAATTAAATCACAGGTTTTCTGATGGGGGGTCTCATTTGTTTCTGCACGGCTGCTGCTCTTGCCGTGCCTTGTGATTGTTCCAAAGCCTGTGGAGATTTCCAAAGTCCTCAGCTGGAGAGAAATGCATCTGTACCTGCTCCTGCTACAAAACAAAGGGAAAAGGATAAAAATAGAAGAGCATTGAAACATAACTGGAGACCTGGGACCTGAGACCTGGGACCAGGAGGACTGGTGTAGGAAAATGAGAATGGAAAGAACAAAGTCAGATTCGTTGGAGGTGAAAACTGAAAGGGCCCTACACTCTATTTGTGGCTGAGCTCTCACACAAGGAAGACAGGATCAAAGGAGGTCTTCACCCCTTTGCAAAACTCTCATGCAGGATTCAGATTAAACTGAGCCAATAAATATCCTCCTAACCAAGGCTGAAAAGAGATCAGATGCCTACTCAAGTGTTGGCTGCCTGTGAGTCCCCAAGCCTTCCAGCCTTCTGAGGCCACCCGTACCTTTAATATAAAATAAGATGGCTCGAGGGAGAGCAGAGGCCCATTCTGCATAGTCACGCAGTTCCTTGCCAGCCTCCTTGGCTCCAATAGCTAACATTCTCCTCCTACCACCCCCAACCCAAGACCCAGCCCTGCTTCCTGCCCCTCAGCACCCAAGCATTGCTGACAAAGCTGCTCTGTGTGTCTGACTTTTCCTGAAGATTCAGGGTCACAGAGAGGGGTGTGATGGCCCTTGGCAGGTTTTCAGGGGTTCTGATTCCTCCTGGGCCATGTAATGTATGGGGATAACAGAGAGGGCAGAGACTGGTCCCTGCTAAACAGATGACTCAACGGCCTGGACTGGAAGTGTATAGCAAGAACTTGTCCCCAGAACCACAGTGTGTGTTGGATCCCAGTGACCTAGCTCACTGCAGGCAGGTTTTACAACCCCACGAGGCACTTATGCTGGGTTTCAGGAAGAAGTGGCTGACAAACAAGTGGCTTGGTGAGCTCCCCCTTTGAGCTGTCTAAGACTTGGCGGATCTTCACCCAGGAAAGGCAGAATCCTTTGATCCCCACTCCCAGAAATCCAAGGGGACCCAGGAAACTACAATTGCTGGCATCTTCCAGCTCCTTGCCCTCTGGTGCCCACTGGGCCTCGCACAGTCAAGTGGCACTTCAGTGGGAGGCCTGGAGAAGAGGACAGCTTCTAGGCAGCCTCAAACCCCATCCTCTGTAGAACCTGCTCAGAGGGTCACATCTCAAATCACATACACGGTGTATACTCATCATCCCTGAGTATACCCACCTACGTATACCTGCCTGATAATTTCCTGGGCCCTGCCTGCAGTAAGGTTTCTCTTCCTTTCCTTGTGTGCCCAAAAGAACCCCAAACTCCAGCCTGCAGCCCTGAAGAGCAGTTTCACGCTTTTTATCTAATATTAATACTTTCTATTCTTAGGAGGTCTTGCCGTCCATGAACAAACCCTTTTATCAAGGTGCTTTTTCTAATCCAAAGAGCAATCATCTCTCTAAAAGCAATTCTGCCTGATTCTGGACCAACAAATGCAATTCACAAACCCTAGCAAAAGTTCTTAAACGGCGAGAAATGTTCCCCTCGTCTGCCCAAAACATGAAGCTGATTCATACGTATAATCACTCTAATTCCCATGCCCCAAATTGGGACATGATCTGACAGTGACACAGTGTCTTTGAGGTCAGAACTATCCTAGAAAATCCAGGATGCATTGTCGTCAGATCTATTTTCCATGTATCTACCGCTCGCACTTGAAATGAATCTGTTCCTGGACTGCCTTTTACCTGGAAAGCGTCGGGACTCTCCCGGGTATCCTCGCAGAGTCTCCGTTACAGGAAAAGCCTTCGGGAGCCCTCAGAATTTCAAGAATAAGCCACGAGAACCAGATCAGTTTCATTTCAAGAATTCCTAGCAGTCCCTCTGACAATTACCCATCCCAACCAGGTTGCTCGGAGATGGCCTGAGCCAGTGCCTCCTCCCAGGTGGCAGAGCCCTCTGGACACAACCTAGATGATGGGCCACCATTCCTTTTCTCTGCTGTTTGGTCCCAGTTCCACCAGGCCCTCTGCCCTAGATGCACAGGGCTCATGACTCCTCCAGCTCACACTCCATTTGGGGACTTTTCTTTTTTTTTTTAAGACAGAGTCTCACTCTTTTGCCCGGGCTAGAGTGAGTGCCCTGGCATTAGCCTAGCTCACAGCAACCTCAAACTCCTGGGCTCAAGCGATCCTCCTGCCTCAGCCTCCCGAGTAGCTGGGACCACAGGCATGCTCCACCATGCCCGGCGAATTTTTTCTATATATTTTTAGTTGTCCAATTAATTTCTTTCTATTTTTAGTAGAGACGGGGTCTCGCTCTTGCTCAAGCTGATCTCGAACTCCTGAGCTCAAACAATCCGCCCGCCTCGGCCTCCCAGAGAGCTAGGATTACAGGTGTGAGCCACCATGCCCGGCCCATTTGGGGACTTTTCAATCCTGGCCCAGAAGGGTAGGACACGCAGGACACCTCGTGCTGGCACTGGCCCCCTGCAATGGGCAGTGTCCGGGCAGCCTGTGAGCAGATAGGGGGTTACCTGCCTGGTGATGAAGACTTCCTGTTTCTTCCTCCCTCCAGATCCAACTAAAATCAAGCCTTGATGGCCTACAGTTCTTCTTTACTAAGATTTAGGTGTTTTTATCCCCTTGATGGAAAAGAGTCTGAAAGCTGAATTTCTGTAGCCAGGACACACTGTTTGCATAAAGTTGCCTGCAGTTCTAGAGGGTGGCTGGAGGGCACGTTCTAAACATGAGGTCCATAGGCCTTCAATAGTTTTCTGGATAGAATTCAAGGAGTCTGTGAGCTGAAATGGGAAAAACATTACATATTGATTTTCACAGACCTCTAACTGAAAGTTAGCATTTCCTTCACTGTAAAGGTAGGCAGCAGACCACAGTGGTGTTAGCAGTACCTGTGAATTTGTCACATGGAAACCACAGATATTTTATGTCACCTTATAGTTGTTGCCAGTATCTTAAAATATCATGTACACTCAAAACCACCTTGGAAGCAGCTTAGTTATTAGACTCGTCACTAGGTTTAATTATTTAGCGTTTCATAAAGAGGCACATGCATTATATTATTACAATTTTTCCAAATATTTTTATTATTGCATTTTAATACAATTTGTTTCTTTTGTACCAATGCATTTTATTCTATGCATTTAAAATGCATGTAGGCATTATTCTGAGAAGAAGTCCATAGGTTTCACCAGGTTGCCAAGGGAGTCTAGGGCAAAAAAAAAAAAAAAAAATGTATTCTTGAATTCTGGGAAAAGGCACTACGCATAAGGATATTTTGGGGGGGGGGATCTACTTTTTTTTTTTTTTAAGGAAAGCAAGGCTGAATGATTAATAATTATAATAATAAAAGACCCAGCTATATGCTGCCTATAAGATCACTTCACCTTTAAGGACACACAGACTGAAAGTGAAGGGATGGGAAAGATATTCTATGCAAGTGGAAACCAAAATAGAGCAGGATAGCTACTCTCAGATAAAATAGACTTTGTCGGAAACTGTAAAAAGAGACAAAGAAGGTCGTTATATAATGATAAAAGGGTCAACTCATCAAGAGGCTACAACAGCTGTAAATATATATGTACCCAAAAGCAAATATTAATAGATCTGAAGGGAGAGATAGAATAATACAATAAAAGCAGAGAACTTTAATACCTCGCTTTCAGCAACGGACAGATTGTCCAGGCAGAAAATCAATAAGGAAACATTAGACTTCCGCTACACTCACCAAATGGACCTAACAGACACACAGAGAACATTCTCTCCAACAGCAGCAGAGTGTATGTTCTTCTCCAGAGCCCATGGAACATTCTCCAGGATGGATCATCTGTTAGGCCCCAAAACAAGTCTTAACCAATTTAAGAAGATTGAAATCATATCAAATATCTTTTCCAACCACAATGGGATGAAACTAGAAATCAAAGACAGGAGGAGTTTTGGAAAATTAATAAATATGGGGAAATTAAACAACGTGATCCTGAATAACCAACGGGTTAAAGAAGAAATTAAAAGAGAAATTTAGGCCGGGCGCAGTGGCTCATGCCTGTAATCCTAGCACTCTGGGAGGCCGAGGCGGGTGGATCGCTCAAGGTCAGGGGTTCGAGACCAGCCTGAGCAAGAGTGAGACCCCCGTCTCTACCAAAAAATAGAAAGAAATTATCTGGACAACTAAAAAAATATATATATAGAAAAAATTAGCTGGGCATGGTGGCGCATGCCTGTAGTCCTAGCTATTCGGGAGGCTGAGGCAGAAGGATTGCTTGAGCCCAGGAGTTTGAGGTTGCTGTGAGCTAGGCTGACACCACGGCACTCACTGTAGCCAGGGCAACAAAGCGAGACTCTGTCTCAAAAAAAAAAAAAAAAAAGAGAGAAATTTAAAAATATCTTGAGACAGACAAAATGAACACATGACACACCAAAACTTATGGGATGCAGGAAAAGCAGTTTTGGGAGGGAAGTTTATGGCAACATGCACCAATACCACAGAAGAAGAAAGATCTCAAACAGCCTCACATTACACCTGAGGAAACCAGAAAAAGAAAAACACACTAAGGCCAAAGTTAGCAAAAGGAAGGAAATAATAAAGATCAGAGCAGAAATAAATGAAATAGAGACTAGACAAACAATAGAAAAGAACAATGAAACTGTTGGTTTTTTGAAACTGTAAACAAAATTGACAAATTTTTAGCTAGACTAAGGAAAGCAAAAATTGTTTGCTTGGGAGACACATCTGTTTCTGCAAAGAGACCTCTGAATTGTAATGAAGAGGGCCCTGGAGGTACGGGCATTCCTGAGGCATTGTGACAAGCCTGTCTTTCCATGTGCTTGCCCCCTGTCCTGCCTGAGTCTGTCACATGGCTGTCAGCGTGCTCATTCCCACCGCACATCTGGGACATCCTGTCACTTGGTCTACATATGTCTACATGTGCATTACACATTCCCTGCAAAGCTTCATCACGTTTTGGTCCAGTGCCTGCCATGGTCGATCACATGTCCCCTGTATGTCAGCTGCATGTTCACCTATGAACCTCACATTTCACTTGTCCGTGGGGAAATATTGCCCTCCTAGGTCCAGCATGTGTTTGACATGTAACCCTCAGGGTAACTCGTGTATTCACTCATTCATTATTGAGTTCCTACTATGTGGCAGTCACTGTCTCAGGCTCTGCAGACACAGCAGTGAACAAAACAGATGACAAACACTGTCTCTATGGAGGCAATCAATGTAATAATAATAATAACAATATGGTAAACATAGAAATAAATCAATATGTATAATAAACAAATTATACAGTATGCTAGAAGGTGCCGAATGCTGTGAAAAAAATAGGGCAAAGTCAGGGAGATCAGAGCTGTGGGGCAGAGAGGACACAGTTGTGAACAGGGAGGCCCGGATAGGCCCCCTGAAGTCATTCGAGTGAAGACCTAAAGGTGGGAGATGAAATGAGCCTTGAAGATCTTGAGGAAACATATCCAGGCGGAGGAACGGTAGGGGCGAAAGCTGGAGGCGGGAGCTTATCTGGTGTGTTGCTGGACCACCAAGAAGGCCAGCATGGCCAGAGGGGAGCAAATTGTCAGAAAACAAATAGGACTCGAACCATGTGTCTCAGTCTCAATGGACTTCAAGTTTCCTCTTTTCTTCAGCCTTTAATATGGTTCAGCATAAACCCATCTGTGGGCACGGAGTCTGCAGCCTGGACAACTGTCCTGGAAACCATTGACCACTGCAGTCCCAGGTCATTTTAATACACTCTGATAAGCTTAATCTCAAGAAAAACAAAACAAAACAAAAAGCCCTCCTCTCTGTAAATAGGAATATGGCAGCTGGGCCTGAAAATGAAAATCGTGTCACCCAGAGGAGGCCGAGGGGTGTAGGAGAAAGGATTCAGACTTTGAGTCCCAGCTCTGCCACTTAACAAGCTGAGGGACAGCCACCGTGCCAGCCTTGTTGAATCTGTTTCCACACGTGTAAAATGAGACGAGACCCCCACAGGTCTGTGAGGACAGAATGTAAAACATTAATAAGTGTTCAGCCCCCAGCCCAAGCCTGATCCTCAGGCCGGCTCGGTCCAGGGCCACTGCCTCCTTTCTTGGCCCAGAACGCCCAGTGTTCTTCCCCTTGGGCCTTCACTGCCTTGAAACTCTAAATTTAGCACCTAAGGTTCAGCTCTGGTGACAGGTAAGATCTTTGCATGGTTTCTGATCTATTTTTAATCCTGAATTCTCCCACATAGCATAAGGCTTCAATTCTTCTTAGAAAAAAAGCTGGAGCCTAAATCCTAAAGAAATGAAAATGCCAATCTGAATTGGCACAGTTCATCTCGTAGCTGATTAAAAGGATATTAAAAACATTTACAAGTGCCCACCAGTCACCCAGTTGGTGGGTGGCTGCCCTCTGGGACTTCTTGTCTTCTGCTGCCATCGCCTGGAGGAAGAAGGGACTGCAGGGACACCGAGCGACAGAGACCCACAGAGACCGGAGGCCCAGGGGGCTCAGCCCCTTCTGAGCAGTGGAGTGACTTGAAAAGCTGGTTTCCAGGCTCATTCAGTGCCCAGGAAGGCTCAATGACAAAGAAAGGAGTTTCATTTTTTTATTTTTTATTTTTTTGGAGACAGAGTCTCACTCTGTTGCCTGGGCTAGAGTGCCGTGGCATCAGCCTAGCTCACAGCAACCTCAGACTCCTGGGCTCAAGTGATCCTCCTGCCTCCCGAGCAGCTGGGACTACAGGTGTGTGCCACCATGCCTGACTAATTTTTTTTCTACATATATTTTTAGTTGTCCAGTTAATTTATTTCTATTTTTAGTAGAGACAGGGTCTCACTCTTGCTTAGGCTAGTCTCGAACTCCCGACCTTGAGCGATCCTCCTGCCTCGGCCTCCCAGACTGCTACAATTACAGGCGTGAGCCACCACACCTGGCCAAGAAGGGAGTTTTAATGACAGCTCCATTCTCTCCTTCTTCCCAAGGCAGAGCTACAACTTAGGGACAAAGGCAAATTTGAACTCAGAGCCTGAGGTCTAAATCCAGGCTTGGTTAGAGCCCAGCTCACAGTGTAGTCCTTGAACCAGCAGCCTCAGGGTCACCTGGGGGCTTGTCAGAAATGCAGGATCTCTGGCTGTATAGACCAACAGATGCCCCCAGGAAACTGGCATGCAGGTGAGAGCCTGTGAGGGACGCCTCTCAATCTTTTCAGGAGGGCACATTAAGATGGTTTTATCTCCCCAAATGGAAATCACAGCCTTATTTCTTCCTGGTTCTACACGCTCACTATAAAGAAATTTAAACGATCTAGGGTAATTTAAAGAAGAAAGCAGTAAACATTGTTTTGTATAAATACCCTTTTAGACATTTTTCTATACACTCACACACACGCTTTTACAAAAATCAGATTGTATCCTCCATCCTATCTTTCTTTTCACTGAAGATTCTTCAGTATGATTTCTTTTTTGCAGAGTAGTTGCTCAATGAATATTTGCTAAATGGGGAAATTGAATAGAATAGTATTCATGGAAGTATTATCTATTGCTGTGTTACAAATTACCCTAAAACTTGGCAGTTTAAAAGAGCAAATATTTATTATCTCACACGGTTTCTGAGAGTCAGGATCTGGGAGCAGCTCAGCTGGGCGACTGTGGCTCGGGGACTCAGGACACCGTGGTCAAGCTGCTGAGTGGGGCCACAGCCACCCAAAGGCTGAAGGATTCACTCCTATGCTCACTCGTGGCTGTTGGCTGGAGGCCTCAGTTTCTCATCACATGGGCCTCTCCGGGAGCTGCCTGCGTGCCCACCCTTCTCAGCGAGTGACTCAAGAGAGATAGAAGCTAAAGTCTCTTATAACATTTTATGTAGTGATATATGATCATTACCACCACAGTCTATGGGTCTCACAGAGCAAGCCTGTGTGGGAGGGGTGCGAGGGGACCACACAGGAGCGAACACCAGGTGGCGAGGATCACTGGGCGCCATCTTGGTGGCTACGTCAATGGGAGACTGCTCTGCAAGGAATGTGGAACTCAAAAGGGAATTAATAACCGAGGAATCACTTCATTAACTCCTTCCAGGGACAAACCACACAGTAAGACTCAGCCACCTCACAAAAACGAGCCGGATTCTCCCACTGCACTCTTACTAAAATACAAAAGCCTTGACGTGCCCTACAAGGCCCTGCACAGTCTGACCCCAATCCCCAGACCTCCCGAGCTGTCCAGCTCCTGACCTGTCCCTCTGACTCACTCAACTGCAGCTGCTTGGGCCACCAGGGCACCCTCAGGACCTGCACCCACTGCCTGGAATGCTCCTCCGCTCACCCACACTACACTCCCCCATCCTCCCTGGTAACTCCCACCCACTTTTAGGCTTGGCCTGAAATGTCAGCTCTCAGGGAGGCCTCCCCTAAGCCCAACCTAGTTTAGGTCCCCTTGGTGTTCACTCCTACAGTGCCCTGAATTTTCTCCTTCGGTGACATTTATCACAAATGCATTGAGTTCCTATTTGGATAAGCATTTGTTTATGTCATTCTCATTCACTAAAGTCAACGTTCCATGAAAGCAGGACGTGTGTATCCCTTGGACTGAGCACTCCTCCGTGCCTGGCACTCAGTACGGGGCCCGGCACACAATGGCTACTCAGTAGATGATTGTGCCAGGATGAAATGAATGGGTGGCTGTTGCAGGACCTCCGTGTGCACACTCGGCTCGGGTTTCTCTTTCATTGTGTGGATCAGGTTCTGCTTCAGAGCTGCTGGGGAACTGAAGGTCCCTTTGCGGCATCACCTCTCTGCAACGCCGTTGCTCGGGGGGATTTTCTGGGTAGAGTGCCAGGAAGAGCTTACCCCAGGGTCTGGCACACAAGAAGCACTCGGCAACAGCAGCTGCAGTGGTGATGGCGTGGCCAGTGTCATGGATGTGCTCCTGCTTGCCCCAGCTTCTAATGTCTCCAAGTCTCCACATGCCTTTACCTCTTTCCAGAGAGGCCATGCTGAACAGCACTTATTCCAAATCCAGGCAGGGAGATGGTGTTGTAGGGTGATTTAGTGATTTACTGAACATGGATTGAGAACAACTGATCGCTAGGTACTGTGCTGACCACAGGCCCACAAAGCGGTGGAGACGGAATCTCTGCCACAGTCGCTCACAGCCTGGAAGCAAGGAGATGGATCAGTGCAATGCAGAGGGATGCAGGTCACGACAGTGGTGAGTTCAGTGCCAGGAGCTGGCAGACCGCAGAGGAGGTGCCTCAGCAGTGAGCAGAGGCCAGACCCTCCCAGTTTTCTTAAAATGAGAAAATGTTAAACATATGATTACCATACTCCTAGGTCTATACCCAAAAGAATTGATAATGGGTGTTCAAAAAAAAAATTTGTGGCTTGTGCAAGTGTAATCCCAGCTACTCAGGAGGCTGAGGTGGGAGGATCACTCAAGGCCAAGAGTTTAAGACCAGCCTGGGCAACATAGTGAGAATCTGTCTTTTTTTTTTTTTTTTTTTTGAGACAGAGTCTCACTCTTTTGCCCGGGCTAGAGTGCCGTGGCATCAGCCTCGCTCACAGCAACCTCAGACTCCTGGGCTCAAGAGATCCTTCTGCCTCAGCCTCCCGAGTAGCTGGGATTACAGGCACATGCCACCAGGCCCAGCTAATTTTTTATATATATATTTTTAGTTGTCCAGCTAATTTCTTTCTATTTTTTTAGTAGAGATGGGAGTCTCACTCCTGCTCAGGCTGGTCTCAAACTCCTGAGCTCAAACAATCCGCCCACCTCGGCCTCCCAGAGTGCTAGGACTACAGGCATGAGCCACTGTGCCCCGCCAAGAATCTGTCTCTTAGAAAAAAATATGTTATACATGAATGTTCATAGCAGCATTATTAACAATAGCCAAAAGGTGGAAACAGCCCAAGGGTCCATCAACAGAAAAATGAATAAATATGTATATCTATACAATAGAATATTATTCAGTCATAAAAAGGAACGACACATCACTGATCCATGCTGCAACACTGATGAGCCTCCATGACATTAAGCAAAGTGAAAAGAGCAGGCACAGGCCGGGCGCGGTGGCTCACGCCTGTAATCCTAGCTCTCTGGAAGGCCGAGGCGGGCGGATTGTTTGAGCTCAGGAGTTCGAAACCAGCCTGAGCAAGAGCGAGACCCCGTCTCTACTAAAAATAAAAAGAAATTAATTGAACAACTAAAAATATATAGAAAAAATTAGCCGGGCATGGTGGCGCATGCCTGTAGTCCCAGCTACTCGGGAGGCTGAGGCAGGAGGATCGCTTGAGCCCAGGAGTTTGAGGTTGCTATGAGCTAAGATGACGCCACGGCACTCTAGCCCGGGCAACACAGTGAGACTGTCTCAAAAAAAAAAAAAAAAAAAAAAAAAAAAGCAGGC
>CAUYRB010057961.1:0-26338 GCA_963574695.1 Propithecus perrieri | reverse complement strand
AATAGGGATTACATTGAATCTGTAGATCAATTTGGGTAGTATAGACATCTTAACAATGTTGATTCTGCCGACCCATGAACATGGTATGGTTTTCCACCTGTTTACATCCTCTGCTATTTCCTTCCTCAATGTTTCATAGTTGTCCCTGTAGAGGTCTTTTACCTCCTTAGTTAAATAAAAATTGAGATTTTTGTAATGCACCTCGAAGCAATCCCCACTTTCCTGCTTCAATTAATTAGTATTATTCAATTATGAAAGGAGAACTCAGGGAAGAAGATAAATTTTCACAGAGAGAGACTTTTGAAAGACAGGGATTAGGAATGTCTTAATCCATTTTCTGTTGCTGTAACAGAATACCACAGACTGGGTAATTTCTAAAGAAAGGAAGTTCATTCAGCCCATGGTTCTGGAGCTTGGGGCTTCCAAGAGCATGGCTCTGGCACATGGTGAGAGTGTGGTGGAAGGCCTTACATGACAAGGGTTCAGGAGACAGAGAGAGCTCACTTTTTTAACAAAAACATTCCCACAATAACTAAACCGCTCCCTTGATAACTGACCTGTTCCCAGGATAACAACATTAATCCATTCATGAAGGCAGATCACTCATGACCCAATCACTTCCCAAAGGCCCCATCTCTCAACACACCACCACAATGGCAACCAAGTTTCCAACATGTGAACTCTTGGAGGACACATTCAAATCAACTGGATGTTGGTTTTCTTTGGTTGGGAAGAAGGTTAGGGACAGGACTCAACTTCCTGCCATTGCTATTCTTCCAAGGCTTCCTTCAGAATAGTCCTGGGCTACCTAGAGCTCATGAAGGCAATATCCAGATTTTCCCAGAGCCAAGCTATCTAGCCTTTTGTGATAAGAGAAGAATTAGGTCCCTGAGCCTATAGTTGGCAAGGACCTCGAAATGGTTGCAAGGTCTGCAAATGATCATTTCAGGGGCATTGGGATGGAGTCATACAGACTCTCAAAGATGTGACGTCAAGAAATCAAACTTTTCTTCCTATCATGTGAGCTGAAGCCAGCTCCCACAATCCTCCTAACATCTCTCATTATCCTAGTCTGCTTTCCGCCAGCTGTGCCAGGGACCCTCAAATTTGGGGTAGCATGCGAAATGCTCTGTGTTACATTTCCACAGACTCCAATGACATACTCCTGCTCCATTGTACAGTGTTTATGTGGACAAGTTTTGAAAGTCAACCAGGTAGAAGTAGTACTAGAAAAACTATTTTGGCATTGGAAACCCCCACAAACAAACAAACAAACAAAAACTTCTGCCAAGTAAAGAAGCCAAGCTTGAGACAACAAAAACTTCAGAGGGACGTGGAAAATGAGCAAATGTAAAAAGGATAAAACCCCTGGGATTATTTAGTCTCAAGAAGAGACAGAAATGGTTCACTTAATGTCTCTTTAAATATAGAAAAGATTATTATTCAGAAGCCGTATCCAGATGTACGAATATTTCTCTAAGGATATAACAGGAAACAATGGGCTTTAGCTCGGGAAGGAAAGGATATATATGTACAAGGAGGGGCTTCCTGACACTTGTGGTTATAAAGCATTATAATGGGATACTAGAGAGGCTGTCAAATCCACTTCCCCACAGAATTCTGAGAACACGACAGACACCTCTCCGTAAAAATGGTTTAGATAAAACCTCCCTAGAGGTGAGGGGATGTATCAGATGACTTCTCAGGGGCCCTTTCAGCCCTATGTTGTTTATCATTTTAAAACTGGACTGCAACACGTTTTCAGATGAGCCCTATCTGGTAAACTAGAATCTGTATCATTTCTTCTCCCCCCATCCCAGCCCTGTTCAATCTTATTTCCTCTGTTTATACCTTGCTTTGCTGATGCCTACTTGACACTTGCTCTTTGGATGCTGTGCCATGCTGTTGTGGCATGCTACGAGGTGCACAGACACTATTAAAGATGGATGGGACACTTTCAAGGACAGAGAAAAGATGGTTTCTCATACATTGTACGAAGGCACTGGAGACTTCTGCACTTAGAAACACAATCTCTAATAAAGCAAGCCTTATTTTAACAACTTCTTTTTATTGACTTAAATATCAGTTCAAGATTTTAAAATATTTTACTTTTATACTGGCGGGAACATCATATCGTGTTACGTATGACGTGATTTTCCTCAGACTTGGCATTCCTTTGAAGTCATCCCATTTACTTCTAGTGTCATCTTGAGTGTCTTGTGCTGGAGGAGACTCGAGGTGGCTGTCATTGCCTTTGTCCTCTGTAACACAAGGCAAACCTGAGAGCACGTGAATGATGCTTCAAAACATGAAGGGCTCTTCTGAAACCCTGCACTTTCTCAGTTCCAGATGGTTTCCTGTCTTTTATAATTCAGAGTTTAACAAATGCATGTTGGCTTTCCGGGACATACCCTAACAAGAGAAGGTTGAAAATGAAGAGTCTGAGATTTACAAGGCCAAGGAATTAGTTTAGGTCACCTGAGAATTACTCAGCTAAAGTCATTTGAAAAATAATTCAATATCTAAGCTGACTGCCAGCAAGAGAAACTCTTATTACATTAAGGAGAAGCAACAAAACCATCAGCTTCAAATTTAAATAAAACCACCCACATGCAAGATGCATAGTTCTTACATAAATAGCAATGCATGCACAAATAAATAAACCAGTCATAAAATAAGTCACTTTTACTTATGAAATCATAGGTAAAAACTACAGTTCATACATTAATGCATGCAAGATATGTCATGTTTTTAAGTATTTTTATTAAATTAACTTTGAGCCCCCATCTGGTAGAGTATAGGAACAAAATCTCAGGCTATTCCAGTTCTTCCCCTGTATTCCCCCGGGAGACCAGGAGTTCCAGTACACTTAGGAGATATCCAAGCATGATCTGGGGGCAGCTGGTCCTCAGTACCATGTAGAGTCACTGCTGGTATCCACTGACAGTTCTGCTGTGCCTTCTGGCCTGTGGTCATCAGTCCATGCTGTCACTACAGCATCCTCCTTGTCTCACTGCACAGCTTCTTCAGGTCAGCTGTGTCCCAGCTACCACTCCCTCTCAGTGAATGGATACATCATCATAGCTGCTCCCCTCCTGTGCTGGGGATTCAGAACTGGTGCAGGCCCCTTTCTATAGACAGGATGAGCTACACCAATTGTGGAGCCCCTGGTGCAAAATGAACAGGCTGGGCCCCTTGTTCAAAGATTATTAGGAATTTTAAGATGGTGACATGAGAGTATTAGACCAAGAGTGAGGTCCTGTGTGACTGGACAGGTCACTTACTAGTGAAGATGTCCCTGTGTGCAAACACCTTACTCCTGCTCACTTACTATGCTGGATGTCACCAACACCAAGACGCTTGTTCCTAAGTAGAGGGTCCCCATCCTCAATAACTCAGACCTTTCTGAAGATCCTGTCTCTGTGCCAGAACTCAAGCTGGGGTGGAGGTGGTTGGTGCACAGGACACAGGCCTCTTCTCTCAGGCCCACAGCACAAGCGCCTTCTTTCTTTTTCTAATTTTTTCCCCTCCACACAAATCAACTTGTGGACTCCATCATGCCCAAGAGTATAACAATCAGGCTCTTTTTTACTCTTCTTAGTATATGGGCATTCCTCAGTTTTATTGTGCTTTGCAGATACCGTGCTTTTTACGAATCGAATGTTTGTGGCAATCCTGCGTGAAGCAAGTCTATCAGCACCATTTTTTCAACCTGTGTTCACTCCATGACTCTGTGTCACATTTTGGTCATTCTCATAACATTTGTGATTTTGTCATTATTATTAATTTTTTATGGTGATCTGTGATCAGTGATCTTGATGTTACTATTGTAATTATTCTGGGATGCCATGACCTGTGTACATGAAGACACCCAACTTAATCAAGCAATATTGTATGTATTCTGACTGCTCCACTGACCCGACCAGCCATTTCCTGATCTCTCGCCCTTCCTCAGGCCTCCCTATTTCCTAAAAAACAACAATATTGAAATTAGGCAAATTACCAATACTACAATGGTCTCTAAGTCTTCAAGTGAAAGGAAGAGTCACACATCTCTCACTGTAAACCAAAAGCTAGCAATGATTAAGCTTAGCGAGATAAGCCAAAGCCAGACCTCTTGCATCAAATAGTTGGCTAAGTTGTGAATGCAAAGGAAAAATTATTGAAGGAAATTAAAAGTGCTACTCCTTTGAAGACACGAATGATAAGAAAGCATAAAAGCCTTACTGCTGATGGGGAGAAAGTTTGAGTGGTCTGCATAGAACACGAAACCAGCCACAACATTCCCTTAGCCAAAACCTAATCCAGAGCAAGGAACCAACTCTCTTCAGGTGAGGAAGCTGCAGAAGAAAAGTGTGAAGCTAGCAGAGGTTGGTTCATAAGGTTTAAGGAAAGAAGCCATGTCCGTAACATAAAAGTACAAGGTGAAGCAGCAAGTGCCGATGTAGAAGCTGCAGCAAGTTATCCAGAAGATACAGCTAAGATAATAGATGATGGAGGTGACTACACCAAAAAACAGATTTTTAATGCAGAAAAAACAACCTCATGTTGAAAGAAGATGTCATTTAGGACTTTCATAGCTAGAGACGAAAAGTCAATGCCTGCCTTTAAGGCTTTAAAGGACAGGCTGACTTTCTTGTTAGGAGCTTATATGTAGCTGGTGCCTTTAAGCTGAGTCCAATATTCATTTGCCATTCTAAAAATCCTAGGGTCCTTACAAATTATGCTAAATCAGCTCTGAGGGTGTTGTATAAATGAAACAACAAAGCCTGGGTGACAGCACATCTGTTTACAACCTGGTTTACTGAATATTTCAAGCCCACTGTTGAGATCCACTGCTCAGAATAAAGAGTTCTTTAAAAATATTACTGCTCATCGACAATGCTTGTAGTCACCTAAGAGCTCTGATGGAGATTAATTTTGTTTTCATGCCTGCTAACACAACACTCATTCTTTAACCCCATGGATCAGGGAGCCATTTCAACTTTCAAGTTTTATTGTTTAAGAAATACATTTTGTAAGGCTGTAGCTGGCATAGACAGTGATTTCTTTGATGGATCTGGGCAAAGTAAATTGAAAACCTTCTGGAAATGATTCACCATTCTAGGTGTTATTAAGAACATTTGTGATTCATAGGAGGAGGTCAAAATATCAACATTAACATGAGTTTGGAAGAAGCTGATTCCAGCCTTTATGGATAACTTTGAGTGGTTCAAGATTTCCATGGAGGAAGTAACTGCAGATGTGGTGGGAAAGCAAGAGAAATAGAGTTAGAAGTGGAGCTTGAACATGTGACTGAATTGCTGCAATCTTAAGACAAAATTTAAAAAGATGAGGAGTTGCTTCTCATGGATGAGCAAAGAAAGTGCTTCCCTGAGATAGAATCTATTCTGAGTAAATATATTGTGAACATTGTTGAAATGACAACAAAGGATTTAGACTGTTTTATAAACTTAGTTGATAAAGCAGTGACAGGGTTTTTTTTGTTATATTATTTAATAATCTTTGTTTTTTATAAACACAGTACAACTCGTTATCAAAGATCTATTTTCTGAAACCACATTTATACTTTTCCATTGAGTCAAAGTACACTAATCTATATTTATTAAGTATCCTAAATATTTCCAATGTACTTCTTATTTTGCTTACTATAGGAAAACACTGTTTTCTATGCATCTTTGTTTTTCTTTTTTTACTGAACCATATGAGATGCAATAAAGTGATTTTTATTTCGAAATGGAGCTTCAAACTGTCTCACAAGCAGGAGTGCAGTGGAGTGTTCATAGCTCACAGCAGCCTTGAACTCCTGAGGTCGAAGGATCCTTCCTGTCTCAGCTTCCCAAGTAGCTAGGAGTATAGGTGTGTGCCACCATGCCCAGTTTCTGTGCATCTTTTAAAATAACTTCTATAATAGTAGCTTTTTATTTTGAAGAAGTCTTTTTTTTTTATCTGGCACTGCGTATTTCAATGGAGATTAAAATTTGAATGAACCATACATCTACCCAAAACTGTATAATGGAGAACATATTGTTGATTCCCATTTTGAAAGAAATTCTACTGTGGGTTAAATGCTATTAAACAACATTACATGCAACAGAGAAATCTTCTGTAATAGGAAGAGTAAATTGATGCAGCAACTGCTGCCTTATTTTCAGAAATCACCACGGCCATCCCAACTTTCAACCACCACCGCCCTGATCAGCAGCCATCAACATCAAGGCAAGACCCTTTACCAGCGAAAAGATTATGACTTGCTGAAGGCTCAGATGGTCATTAGCATTTTTTAATAATAAAGTATTTTTAATTAAGGTACATTGATTTTTGGACATAATGCTATTTACACACTTAATGAACTATATTATTGCATAAACATAACTTTCATATGCACTGGGGAGCCAAAAAATTTGTGTGACTTAATTTATTGCAATATTTACTTTATTGCAGTGGTCTGGAACTGAACCTGCAGTATCTCCAAGGTATGCCTATGTTGTTTATGGGGGAGAAAATTCATTATGTCCTGAGACCTTTAGCACTTAGACTTTTGAAACTAAACTAAAAGAATAGGCGACCTTAACTCAAAGGACTTTTCCTTCAATACTATTATATTTGCCACTTGCTATAAAACCTATTTTGCAACAGAAAAGCTCTGTTTGACTCCCTCTTTTCTTTTGCTATTGTGGCACCCCTTCCTGGAATACCTAAGCCTCTCATACTCCAGTTGCTGTTGGAAAGGGAAAGAGCCAATAGGTGACAGAAATGGAGGAAACAACTGTTGGTCCTCAGTTCACAAGGAGAGAGGTTAAGTATGTTGACCAAGGTCGCACAACTAAGTGGTAACACTGAGACTTCGGCCTATGTGATTTGGCTCCTGAGTCTGAAATGTTTACCAGAATGTTACACTGTCTTTTATAGGAAGCACTAACACACAGCAGCTGCAGTATTTTCGACGATGATAAAGTAGTGATGACTGCTTCCTTATATTTCCCCAAAACAAAAGCATGTGTGGACTATCAAAATAACTGTATTTAGGTACAATAAAGGAAAAATTGTCTAGTTAGACATTTATTAGCTTATCACTCAACTTTAACAAAATAAAATAATAATAGAAAGTAGTGATCAACAGGAACTATAATAGGTTCTCTCATTTCTCTTTTGACAGGCACAGGCAAGATCACATAATAATATAGATTGTATTAATAGATATAGGCCATTTATTCAAATGAAGTCCTGCATCTATAACTTTTTTCAGTTACTCAGTTACATTTATAAAAATATAGGCTGGGCATGGTGGCTCATACCTATAATACCAGCACTTTGGAAGCCAAGGCAGGAGGATTACTTGAGGCCGGGAGTTCAAGACCAGCCTGGACAACATAGTGAGACATTGTCTCTACAAAAAATCTTTAAAAAACAGCTGGGCATGGTGGCACACACCTGTAGTCCTAGCTATGCTGCAGGGATGGCAGACACAGAAGGAAATCCACATATAAATGAACCTGCACATTTCAAACTTATGTTGTTCAAGGGTCAACCATAATGCAAAGGAGGTAGAGCTTTAGTCATTGACATCCAAGAACACTGTTAAGGAAACACAGCAATTGTAGAATAAGATGAATAGTGTAATTCTCATTTATGAAAGTTCAAACTACACACACACACACACACACACACACACACACAGAGTATGGGACTATATATTACAAATATACCTTATAAAAATTTACAGAAAGGGATCTGGAAGGATGCACACTAAATTATTGAGAGTAGTTGCTGTGAAATAAATTATGCTACTCTGTATGTCTCACAGAAACAGTGCTTGGACTTGAATTTGCCTGAATTTGTTATCAGTTAAGGAAGTCTACTTTCACATAGTGTTGGTCATTACCACAGTGGATTTTAATTTTATAACATTTTATATTGTCTGAATTTTTAATGATGAACATATCTTCATTTATTATTTATGCAATTTCAAGATACTTGAAGAATCAAACACAAAGAAAATAAAACATAAAAAATATTGGAACAAACAACGTGTGTACCATGGGGGCTGAATTATGTCCCTCAAAGGTAGTTCCTAATTCCTGAAACCTGTAAATGTTACCTAATTTGGAAAAAGAGTCTTTGCAGATATGATAAAGTTAAGGATTTTGAGATAGATGAAGAGATTATCCTGCATTACCCAGATGGGCCCCAAATGCAATCGCATGTATCCCTTTAAGAGGGAGGCAGGGGGAGATCTGACACACACACACACACACACACACACACACACAGAAGAAGGCAATATGAAGACAGAGCAGAGAGAGAACCAAAGATGCTGGCTTTGAAGATTAGAGTGATGCGTCCCCAAGCCAAGAAATGCTGGCAGCCACCAGAAGCTGGAAGAGTCAAGGAATGAGTGGATTCTCTGAGAAGAACCTCTGAGAGTGCAGCCCAATGATACTAATTTCAGAATTCTAGCCATCAAAGCTGTGTGATAATAAATTTCAGTTGTGTGAATCAACCCAATATTTGGTAATTTGTTACAGCAGCCACAGGAAACTAATATATGTGCATTCCAGAAATTTAGAAAATTGTGTAAAAGTACACAGAAAAAAATAAAAATCACTTCTAAGCCCACTGCCCAGAAATCATTGTTAACATTTTTTGATGTATTTCTTTTTAATTCTTTAGTTTTAAAATGTGAGTATAAACATGATTATTTTTGCATATTTTCAATTTTGCTGATGTATAATACACTGCATATATATTTCAAGTGGACAATTTAATCAGTTTTGACATGTGTACACACCCATGAAACCACCACCACTATAAATATACAAACATTTCCATCATACCCAAAAGTTTTCCTATGTCCCTTTGAAACCTATCTCTCCCTAGATCTCCATACTCTTCTTTCTGAGACTATAGATTAGACTACATTTTCTAAAATTCTATGGATGGGCTCTTTTTCATCTGTCTTATTTCACTTGCATAATGATTTTGAGATTCATCCATGCCATTGCATATATCAATACATACTTTATTTCATTTTATTGCTAAGAATTATTCTATAATATGGATGTACCACAACTTGTTATTCGCCTGCTGATGGACATTTGAGTTTCCAGGTTTGGGTTATTACAGATAAAGTTATTACATGCATTTGTGTACAAGTTTTTGTGAGAACATGTGCATTCATTTCACTTCAGGTAAATATCTAGGAGTGGAATTTCTGGATCATATGGTAGATGTGTAGTTAACATTTTAAGAAACTGCCAAATGGATCCCCAAAGCACTTGTAGCATTTTACCTCTCCACACACAGTTCCAGTTCATAAACACTTGTATGGTCAATCTTTTACGTGTTACTCATTCTAATAAATGTGATTTGATATCTCATTGTGGTTTTAATTTGAGTTTTTCCTAGTGGCTAATGATGTGGAACATTTTAAATGTGTTTATTGGCTATTTTTTTATCTTATGTAAAATGTTTAAATATGTTGCCCATTTTTAATTGAAGTATTTGTCATCTTATTCAGTTGTAAGAGTTCTTTTTTTTTTTTTTTTGAGACAGAGTCTCACTCTGTTGCCCTGGCTAGAGTGAGTGCCGTGGCATCAGCCTAGCTCACAGCAACCTCAAACTGCTGGGCTCAAGCGATCCTACTCCTCAGCCTCCCGAGTAGCTGGGACTCCAGACACGAGCCACTGTGCCCAGTGATTTTTTTTTTTTTTATATATATTTTTAGTTGTCCAGATAATTTCTTTCTATTTTTTTTTTAGTAGAGACGGGGTCTCGCCCTTGCTCAGGCTGGTCTCAAACTCCTGAGCTCAAACAATCCGCCCGCCTCGGCCTCCCAGAGTGCTGGGATTACAGGCGTGAGCCACTGCGCCCGGCCAGTTGTAAGAGTTCTTTATATTCTCTGGATATAAATTCTTTGTCTGATGTTTGTGCTATAGATATTTCCTCCCACTCTGTGGCTTGTTTTTTGTTCTCTTAAGGATATTTTCTAAAAAGCAGAGATTTTTGAAGTTCAATTTATCAATTGTTTGTCTTCTATTGTACATACATTTTGTGCGTAAAACTTTACCGGCCCTAATGCTATAAAATTTTCTCCTAGAAGTTTTATTGTTCTAGATTTTACATTTAGGTGTATGGCCCATTTTGAGATAATTTTTGTATATAGTGTGAGGTAAGGGTCAATATTATTTTTTTTCCATATGAATACTCATTTGATCCAACACAATTTGTTGAAAAGGCTTTCCTTTCCCCCCAAAATTGCTTTTGCATCTTTGTCCAAAATCAGTTTACCATATACAGTTGATCTATTTCTGAATTCTCTGTTGCAATGATCTATATATCTATCTTTTTGTCAATATCAAGCTATGTAGATTAACGTAGCTTTACAATAAGTTTTGAAACCAGGAAGGAAAGTCCTCCAATTTTGTTCTTCCTAAAAATTGTTTTGGTTTTTCTAGGCCTTTTATATTGCCATGTGCATTTTAGAATCAGCTTATCCATTTCTACATGAAAAGCCTACTGGAATTTTGATTGGAATTGTGTTGTATCTGTAGATCAATTCGGGAGGAACTGAAATCTTAACAATATCGAATCTTCTGATCTATGAACCACATAATTTTTTACACAATACGGTTTATATGTGCAACCCAGGTTTCCTAAACCTAACTTGCACAACCTATGTATGAAAATTTATCCATCCATTTATTCATTTATTTACTCATTCCAAAAGTATAAAGTGCTTATCAGGCTCCCTTCCAGGTGCTTAGGTTACAGCATTAAACAAACATAAATTCTTTACTCTCTTGGAGTTTACAGAGTTACCTTAATAATCACAATCCCAGTTCCTTTCTCCTCATCTGCTGATGAAGAACCTTGGCCCCTCCAGTATGTCTGGGAGCTCCAGGGAGTGTGCTACATGTGAGCAAATCCCATCAGCTAACAAGGAACATCCTGGGGGTACCATTCTAGTTTCAACCAGGTGGTCTGTCCAGCATCACTTCCTTTCACGATCAACTCCATGTTCTGCTACTGTGAAGCCTGTCTGGCCCTAAGAATTCCAGCCCAGAGACTGTTCAAGACCTCTCTTTGCCCAGGAAGAGACTAAGACAAAGCTGTTCTTATATCTCTGTCTGAAATAGATGTTAACTTCATCCCTAGGTGACAGATAAGAAAACTAAGATCTGTTGTGGAATGATCGAATCAGGCTAATTAGCATATCCATCACCTCAAATTTTTACCATTTCTTTGTGGTAAGAATATTTAAAATTCTTTCCTCTGGCTATTTTGAAATATGCAATACATTATTATTCACTATAGTCACCATGCTGTTCAATAGATCACCAGAAATTATTCTTCTTAACCTAAACTTTGAACCCTTTGAACAACATCTCTCCTTTCCTTATCTACTCCCCCGTAACTATCTACAATTATTATTTGTCAGTTAAAAATAAAATAAAAAGGAAGGAAGGGAAGGAAGGAAGGGAGGGAGGGAGGAAGAAAACTAAGATTAAGAGATGTTAAGTGGCTTAGCTAAAGCTACTAGGCAGTAAGTGGCAGAACCTGGATTCAAATTCAGATCCAATTAATGTAAATTCAGTTGTTTTCACTATATATTTTTGCCTCACAACCCTTTAGATATAAATGTTCACATACAAATGCATAACCTCAGAGCCTTACAGAAAATGTATACGTGGAAATGGAGCAGACTGTTTTCTTCCTGCTGTCAAAGCAGCCGGAAAGCAACCTCTACCTCGATCCCAAGAGTCACAGCAGTACTCTCACAGTGAACAGTGTCCTCTGACAGGAAAGTCCTTAATCAAGGTTCCTTAGATGGCCTTCAGAGGGAGTCAGGAAACTCTCTGAAACTATATGCAAAGATTTCTGTGTACGTATCTGTGTACATTTTTTGGTGCAAAGGTTTGCAGTTTGCATGTTTCTTAAAGCGATTCTGCCCTTTCCAAAAAAGTTAAGAGCTACCACTCTACCAGCAAAACCTACGTTTAGGCCATCCTGCCGGGGACAAGAGATCTAATTAATCAACAAATATTTGCTTATTGTGCATAGACAGGGAAAGCCTCGGCCAGCATTTATTATCAGCTGAGAAAGCAGTATAAAATAGCAAGTGGTGGTAGAGAGAGAACGAGAGAGCTGCAGTTGTTGAGAGGAGAGACGGCACATCATGGGGTCCTTAGGGTAGCTTTAAGGAGGTGAGGTGGAAACTGAAACTTGAAGGACAAATTTTCCAGGATTTTGCTCTCAGGTATAAATAAGAATGAAAACTTCTGCTCCAGGGGCCTGATTCAGTAGCAGTGGATAACCAGGCAGCTGTGGCCACCAGATTACCATTCAATGCAACTTGGCTGTTACTGTATTGCTGGGTCATTAGCATTCAGCTAGGACCATAGCATAAAGAGGGAAAGGAAAGCTACATTGAAAAGAAGATAAAAAGAACATAGCAAGCAGAAAATAAAATGCCTTGAGTCTATTTTACAGACTCAAACCCACTAATCAATCTTTCTGACTCTAAGTTGAGCTAACATAGAACATAATATACACCCAGATCAGTGGTAGCACATACACATTTTGATATAATCTGGCCATGGAAAGAAAGTAATTTTAAGGAAGAAGTCATTAGGTTCTTTGGCTAAAGAAACTGCCCAGCAGTGCACATCTCAACTGCCAAATCTGAGTCAGACTCTGGCCTCAAATCTGAATTCCATTTTGTACAGATGCTAGACAATTCTTTCAGTCCAGAATCAAATGGACATGCTTGATATTTAAAGCAGGTTTGCTATTTTTAGTTGCTTGCTGAACATCTGTCGGCCTTTCTTAATGGCCTGCTCAGTGGAAGAGAAGGAGAAAAGCAGTATAAAATCATTTTGTTGTTCAATACCATGATTAGTTTTCTCAAGTTGACAGCCAGCCTTAACAAGATTCTCCTCTTCAGGAAAGGTTCTTTTGATGGATGGTGTCCCTGTGGCTCTAAACTGAATAGCAGAAGCAAGAAGGAGGTAAATTCTGTGGTCGGAGAGTCTTTTTCCTGCAAACTGAGGTGTAATTGATAAAACCCCATTCCCCATATAGCCCCAAAGTGCAAGTCCAAGAGAAGGGACAGACTTTTTTGCTTTGTTTTAATTGAATTATCCCTGGTTCTACCCCTTCTGAACCTGAACTTGGTTACAAATAATAACCTAGGATAGCAGTCAAGTTTAATATGTCACAGAACATTTGGAAGAAAACAAAAACCCTCCAAATCTCAATTACAAAGCAAGAACAAAACCAAAATGGCACGCTGCCTACCTAAACAAAGAAATGAGGCACTGGTTGAGAAATTGAGAGATTCGGGTAGGAATATGGCTGACAAATTGTAAAAATCTCATCACCCAACAAATTGCCTCAGGAAATATGTTGCTTTTTCTCATTCACAAACCTGGAAGGATATAAGCCTGGCTAACTCAAATTTTTCTTTAAAGACAGGCCATACTCTTGCCACTTTTCCTCTGTAGACTGACCCTTTGACCTTTCAGTCACCTGGTTGGGATCAGCGACAGCCTTGCTTTGTCCAGCTGCTAAAGGCAGGCTGAGTGAACGTGTCTTTGAGAGAAGATATGGGAAACTCATCTAAGATGTCAGCCTGGCAAGAATTCATTTAAGATTTTAATGCCAAGAATGACCCATAGGCTGGAAGACAGAGCTTTCAAAATAGGAGGGGGAAAAATCTCTCTTTACTTACATCCATATAATCATAATTATATGTGAGCATATTCATATATTTATAAATTTTGTATATAAATTTTATATATTCATTTATATACATATCTGCCTTGCGGAATCTATAGCTGTATCTGTGAAACAGCTCAGGTGTAACATCTAAAAGGCTCTCAACACCTGGGCTAGGACATTGCAGCTTTATGAAATATAAACGTTTCTTTTTTTTTTTTGAGACAGAGTCTGGCTCTGTTGCCCGGGCTAGAGTGCCGTGGCGTCAGCCTAGCTCGGAGCAACCTCAGACTCCTGGGCTCAAGCCATCCTCCTGCCTCGGCCTCCCCAGTAGCTCGGACTACAGGCATGCGCCACCATGCCTGGCTAATTTTTCCTCTCTATATATTTTTAGTTGTCCAGATAATTTCTTTCTATGTTTAGTAGAGATGGGGTCTCACTCTTGCTCAGGCTGGTCTCAAACTCCTGACCTTGAGCGACCCACCCGCCTCGGCCTCCCAGAGTGCTAGGATTACAGGCGTGAGCCACCGCACCCGGCCTTATAAATGTTTCTTATAATCTTCTATTTGAAGATGAGCACGAATTTAAAGGCATAGCTTCATCAAAACTAATCATAAAAAGATTTTAAAACCTAAAGTGTGAAACAGAAAAATAAACCACACTTAAGTTCCCTAAAAATGACAGCACATTTAGTTACAAGGCATAATTGAGCATGGGGTGGAAACAGTAATTAGGTATTCACGAGAACTTTGTGATTAGCTTGTCTCACACTGGCATTAAGCCTCATTCCTGGTTTTTGGGGGAAGCCATCTGACAACTGCATGCCATCCCATCCCATCCAATCCCATCCAATAACTTACTTCAGTGAGCATTTACAGAATCCCTACTATGTGCCCAAGAGCATTCTATCCATTGGAAAGGTAAAGAAGGCAGCTCTGCTTTATTATTTCAGGTCATCCTCAGTTCATTGATAGTAAAGTGTTTTCTCCTAGAGAGGGGAGCAAGCCCTTTCTTCTCTAACCTCTAAAGCTCAGAATCAGAGCATATCTTCCGGTGGATGCAAAATACCAAAACTGAGCATGCCTTATCTTCATCAAAATTTATTTTAATTGAATAATAGGTTTAGAGTAGCTGGTATTGTCACTAGTATAGAATGGAATATTATAATAATAAATTGTGCTCTGACATCCTATGTGCGGTATCCATTCAGACTATCCTTCAATTTTAAGCCACTTGTGCTGTTTTTATATTTTGACATACACCTTAATGATACCTACCATTGTTTGCTATCCTATGGGGCTCTGTCTGGACTGGGCACATAAATATATCGTTTCCTTTTTTTTTTTTTTTTTTTGAGACAGGTATTCCTCTGTTGCCCGGGCTAGTGGGTAGAGTGCAATGGTATCATCATGGCTCACTGCAACCTCAAACTCCTGGGCTCAAGCAATCCTACTGCCTCAGCCTCCCCAGCAGCTGTGACTACAGGTGCATGCCACCACACCAAGCTAATTTTTTCTATTTTTGGTAGAGACAGGGTCTTGCTCTTGCTCAGGCTGGTCTCGAACTCTGAGCCTCAAGCAATCCTCCCACCTCAGCCTCCCAAAGTGCTGGGATTATAGGCTTGAGCCACTGCGCTTGACCAATACATTGTCTCAATTAACCTTACAACAGCTATTTACAGTAAGTACTATCCTAACTATTTGGATAAAAAGAAAAAAGCTACACTGAGGCTCTGAGGGGTTAAGGGACCATGCCAAAGTTCACATGGCCAGTGAGTGGCGGAGCTGGGACTCAAACACTGGCCTAAGTGATTCCAAAACTTCATTCCTTCGGCTCTGTGCTTGCAGTTGCATATCTTGGCTTACCCTTGGCTTTCCAAAAGATCAGAATGTCTGATGCATGAGCACCTATGTCTGCCAGCTCACACCATTATTCCCCCTCAGCCATTTCAGATAGTCTTTCCTTACGATTACCCATCTTCCTTCATGACAGCTATTCTCAGGCTAACCCAGAATCCACACAAATAGAAATACTGGCTGGCTGATGCAGCTATCAGGATTAATAGCTATCAGGTTAATGGGGGAGAGATGTTTAATGGGCTGGAAATGCAGATTCTTGGTAAAGGTCATTCACATTTGTAGTTGGTAAAATGAAATAAACTTTAAATGGCTTTTCATTGGCTTTCAGCCTGAGCTTCCAAGGAAGATTTATTTATTTTTTTTTAATTTTTTAACAGATTTATCAAAGTACAACTGATAAATATAATATAAACTACACATATTTAATGGATACAATTTGATAAGTTTAGACGTGATGAGTTTGGACCCATGAAACCATCACCACAATGAAGGTAATAAACCATCGCTCCAAAAGTCTCCTCATGCCCCCCTTTCTGTGGTAAGAATAATTAAGATGAGATCTACCCTCTGAACAAATTTTAGAATTATTAATGTTATGCCTTGACAAAAACAAAACTAGACAAAATTTCCACTTAATAAAATACTTATGTGCTAGCTGACAAAAAGTCTTTGTAAGGTGGATTATTGAAAATAAATAAGGTAAGCTGGCTGGGGAGTGTACTGCATACACACTGAATAGCTGGGAATTTTATAAGTGATTGATGACGAATTATGTAACAGCTCATTATGGTGCACGTTCAGTGAGTTATTATTGATACAACTGGTTATCAATTCCAACTTTAAAAATAGACAACTAACCAGGTTATATAGACAATATAGATAGAGAGAAACCTCTAATTTAGATGAAAAGCAAAACATTGGTCACAGTGGATTCACTTACTTTTTCTATCACTGGGTGTGAGTAACAAACCAACTCAAAGATAGTTAAGTTTTGATGAAAGACCCATTTTTTCTTATAATAAAAAGATAAGTTATTGTAAATAGAAATGCCATCATTATTTGACTTTATTCAATCCACAGTGCTGTTGGGGGGCAGGGAGGTGGTTAGTGAAGCTCTTCAGAGAATAAAACAGTGTGTTCAGTATTAGCAGATGTTGAATTGAAAGTATCCCAACCGTGTTGACTACATGTTTATGTAACCAGTGAATGTGAACTTCTGGATGGTACAATTTCTCACACAAAGGCTAAATTACAAAACAAAGAGACCAATGAAAGGAAATTCATTAATATTCACTTGAAATCAAATACACATAAAAAAGAGAATAAAATGCTAGCCTGTTAAAGCTTGCTGTTTTACTTAAAAAAAAAGAATAGGCTTTAAAATATTTATTTTAATAGTCCTCAACTTTCACATCTTGCACTGAAGGAGTTTTTTTTTTTTTTATTATTTTCTCTATGGTGGTAGATAATCAAAGAAGAAATATATGAGAAGCCCGATAATTTCAGTCTTCATTTCAAACCATTAAAGCTGAATTGCATAATTTTCTTTCTAAAGATTGAAGCTCTCTAAAAATGAACAGATGAAAGGTCTTAGCTTTCAAGGATACTTGTTCATCCACTTATACAAATAACATATAATAACATGCATTCTAAGATGAGTTATTTTTCCTTTAGTATCTCAAAACAGGATGATTTGATGCAGTCTAGGTCAGTTATTAAGCCCCTCATTGCTCACCCATCAATCGCGAGGTCAGCGCTGGAGGTTTTTGAGCTGCATTACTGGGCCACGGTATTACCAAACAATGATCATCATACGAAACTAGATTCTCCATCAAAAACAAAATTTTTGTGGCTGAAATTATGATTCTAGGTGCAGGCCTTCAGCTCAAGCATCAACATTGATGCAAAATTGATGAAACTTCCAAGTGAAATTGCATTGTTTGATCTTCACAGCCCTGGAATAACATAGCCTAAAGCTATAGTTTCTGTAAACTTACTTTGCACAAACGACTTAGCCAGTACGGGTGTATTGACATAGAGTGCCCATGAATGACATTAGGGCTATTTAGAAAAGAGACAGAATAACAGCAAAAGAATACAGCAATTGGTTCTGAAAATTACCTTTTTCCAGTGAACCTCTCTGAAAAATTACCTTTTTCTGCTGAATCTCACTCAAAAATTACCTTTTCCAACTGAAGCTCTCTCAAAGTGCCTTGATGTTAAGCAATATAGTTTTAAGTTGAAAATGTCACAAGGCCATGAAAAGAAATTGATAGAAAATTTCAGGGTTCCTTGTTGATATTTGAAGCAGCCTGTGGATTTTTGTTCTTTAACACAGATCTGCTCTGCTGTGCTACCACTTTGATTTCTGTATTGCCAAAAACAGCATGTTTCTGGGCTTAATGGCTTCACAGAGAAGAGTATGAAGATGATTTAGTTATTGCTGCTGAGGTTCTGTTACCAGTAGGAAATTGGTAAACAGATGTTATCAAAATCTTCTCCATTCACCATGGAACTTTTTAAAAGTGCACTAAATAAAATTTTGAAGTTTCTTTATCCTTTAAAAGAAACTATAATTCTATTTACTACAGCATTCTTTTAGAAATTATGCACTTGAGCCAAGGCTTTTTTTTTTTTCTGACAGAAGGAATTTTTATTTCTTCAGTCAAAGATAAAGGAAAGGTACATGCCTGCTGGAAGAGTCATTGGACTGGGACATCCGAACACCTGAGTCCCAGCCTCGAGGCCACCTCTCCCGCAGCATGACCTTGGGCAAGTCCTTGTGGAATAAGCAAATGGACAGGGTGATGAAAGAGATTCCTTTCCATTCTAACATTCTACAGTTTCCTTTTAGTCCAGATTTAAAGACAAGATGTCCAATGGTGGTCATTGTTTGTAATTACCAGTATTGCTAAAAGAGAAGTTGTACAAGTTTTTTGCTTGTTGTTTGTGTATGTGTGAGTGTTTGTACCCTTTAAAAAGCAAAGAAATGCTCCCCAGTTTGGGATGCTCTGGGCTCCTGCCCTCTTACAAAGACAGAGGGATGACCTAGGTGAGACAGAGCCAGTTACAAGTCTTGAGACACTATCAAAGTAATTGACCCTTTCCCGCCATATAGATGAATTTTTTTTTATCTTTCTTGGTTACTTTTTCTTCTTTCTCTTGCTCCTTTATCCCTCTCTCTGCCTGTGTGCCTCTTCTCCAGCTTCAGTTCTCCCTTTCTGCAAATCTCTTTCCCTCTTCTCCCTTTTCCTTCTATCTTAACTCACAAGACTTTCAATTTCTCCCAAAAGGATCCGCTAGTAGAACTCAAGATTAATTGAATTGCTATAGTAGATCAATTTTTAATTTTTTTTCAAATTCATAAAATAATTAAAATTAAAGATGTACCAAATGATCATTTTGGCTAAGTGCTTAATTGTCAGTATTGACTAAAATCAATATTCTGCCAACACTGAGGATAAAACTGAGGTTAAGTAAATTTTGGAATATTGAAATACCTGAACTTTTATATTTAAAAATTAACTATAATTAGAATTTATTTTTTAACATGTTTAATAGTCAAATATTAAGGTTTCAACATTATAATATAGGAATAATAATTTCTTCATTTGTTCAGTTGCCAAATTGCCCTTATGGTCTTCATCTTGTATATTTGTGATACTATACAAATGCTCACTTTCAAGTGGCACATTTAATATTTGATTAACTGTTTTGTGCAAAACAAAATATAAATTTTAAAAACGCTTTTCAGTGCATTTTCTAAAAGAAACTGTGTACTTATGTTTCATAATACGAGCAAGTCTTTCCAAAATCCTTCATCTTCAATTACAGAATATGGTTAGCTGTCAAAAGTAATGAATGCAGAAAAATACTCTTGTTCAAATTTTTAGCCTCGTAGGTACAAAATTACAAGATATTGTCTTATTAATGCATTTTTGTAAAACCCATTGTTTTGAAGTTTGTTTAATGAGAATAGTCAAACTATTTTAGTGACCTCATTTCTTTCTCTAATGTTTTATTATTTTTTCATGCATTTTATATTCTTGATTTTATCATGAATGTTGTTGTACATGATTTTTGAGTTTTTCCTCCTAAATTTTTGAGATTGAAAATATAACATTTTGCTTTTAATTCACCATCCCAAGACGTGAAGAATTGCAAAATATGACTTTTTCTTGAAAAAAGTCATGTACTAAATAAAATTAAATATTTAAAATTTAAATCCTGCTCTTGGCAAGGATGCAGGAGAACATGTCCTCTCATACAGTGCTGTGGGAATATAACCTTGATGGAGGGAACTTGGAATGTCTAACGATATTATAAATGCACTTACACTTTGTTTCATCAATCTCACTTCTAGGAATTTACCCTCAAGATACACTTCCAACAATATTAAAATACATATCCACAAGGTTATTCTTTGTAGCGTCATTTGTAAATGCAAAATATTGGAAATTTGCTAAATGTGCAAACATAGGATATTGGTTGAATAAACTTTGCTATGTAGTGGGGTACACAATGGAGTACTATGGAGCTGTAAAAACGAGATCATAGGATCATCTCTATGAACTGATACAGAGTGATTTTCAGAAGATATTTTCAAATGAAAAAAGTAAAGTGCAAAATAGCTTACATACATATACATATGTGTGTATATATATATATATGTACACACACACACACGTAGATATATGCTACCTTTTGTTTAAGAAAGAAAGGAAGATAGGGGGAAAATGCAATACCTGCTTGTCTTTACAAAAAGAAACCAGAAAACGGTGAAATTGGTTACCTGTAAGAGGTAAGGGTTGGGGGTGAAATGGGGCAAAAAGACACAAAAGAGAATGACACTTCCCCAAGCGCACTTTTTGCATAGTTTGAATGGAAACATGCTGATATTCAACAAAGTGAAATGAAATCAGTAAGAATGGGAAAGTGAGAAGAAGATCCTAACACTGAAAGCAGCTGAAACAATGAATCCAATTGTATGTCAAAAGAATGCCATAGTCACACAGAAGGAAGGAAGAGAGGGAGGGAGGAAGGACAGAAAGAGAAAAGCAAAAAAAAAAAAAAAAAAAAGAGAGAGGGAGAGTGAGAAACTAATCCAAATAACTTACGGACACAAATTTTGACTATATGCCCTTAGTCATGGGAGAGGTGGGTGGGTAGGTGTGTAGGAAGGGGAAGAATTGCAAAGAAATCATGAATTCTGTTTAGTAGGTTTGTTTCTCAGAGTGGCACAGATGAAGAAATTCTAAAACCATTTTAGATGTATTATAGGGTTGAGAAAAATGAATGAATGTGTTTTTGGAAAGCAGGATTCCCACTGAGGAAGAAGGAGCATACAAACATGGAATGGGGAAAAACAAGAAAGAACCCTGAAGGATAAATTGGAATTGGTGGCATCATGATTTCTAAAATATGTACATATCTGTGAATACATATGCATATATATGTTCATGTGTATATTTGTATGTATGTCTAAGTATACGTATATTATTTTTAGGCCCTGCCCATTGAATCAAGAGCTAAGAATCAAACATACCCTGGTACCCACAAGCACACCCAGTATCCAGAATTAGAGCTCTTCAATTAAATGGCTGATTCCAGCACGGGGCAGGGTAGATACAAGGGGAGCCTAGAATATCTTGTTATGCTTGGAGAGTAAGGAAGTACAAGGAGAAGGAGAACGAGAAGGAAAAGGAGAGAAAGGAAGAAAGGAAGAAAGAAAGAGAAAGAAAAGAAAGAAAGAAAGAAAGAAAGAAAGAAAGAAAGAAAGAAAGAAAGAAAGAAAGAAAAAGAAAGAAAGAAAGAAAGAAGGAAGGAAAGGGGGAGGGAGGAAGGAAGGAAGGAAAGAAGGAAGAAAGAAAGGAAGGAGGAAAAGGAAGAGGAGGAGTAGGGAAGGGAGAGGGAGGGAGGAAGGATAGGTTCTTGCTTACAGTAGAAAGCCAAATGCCAACTAGCAGACATGGGGGGAGGTCTGGAACTAGAGAAAAATCAACATCGTACAATTATCATAGTAAAGATTGTGTCAGGAAATAATTATGAATTGATACTAAATCTAGGAAGAAATTTTGATGAAGAGCAGGATATTTTCATCCCCTTAAAGTATCTCTTCACAGACAGCTTTTAGTTGCAAGAGAGAAAATCAGTAATAATGCATTAGAGAAATTGGAAACACTTTGACTGAATGCCCAAAATTCATGTCACCAATGAGAACCAGATGGACATCGTGTGCTTCCAGATACAATACCCCTAGAAAGAAACATCATCACCTACATAGTATTTCTACTGAGAATGGAGTGAGTAAATCCATTCATGACATAACACCAAACAAGCCCAAAATGAAGAATATTCTATTTAAAGAAGGAAAGAGGAAATATATTCTTCAAAATGTCCCTTTTTCAGTCCTCTAGCCAGAAACCTGGGGTTTTAGTTACTCCACTAAGCTGCACACTTCTGTCACTGTGCCCACATCTGGGGCCAAATGACAAAAGGGCAGAGAGAGAAAAAAAGCAGCCAGGGTGTGCCCCACCTTATTGGGATCTCAGCTATACCAATCAGAGAGGAAGATTCTCCACTCTCAGAATCATGGCCCCTGTGGGCTCTCACTGCAGTCTCTGCTGCAGCTGACATGAGATTGCTTGAGGGCTGGGAGTGAGAGAACAGGAGAGAAAGAGAGAAAGAGACAGAGAGAGAGAGAGAGAGAGACAGAGAGAGAGAAAAGGAAATTTCTGCACTCTGATAATTAGGAGCTCTTTTTCCTGCTCTTTGAGCCAGAACTAGAGGGCTGCTCCCAAAGCTTGCTATTGTTCACTGATGACCACTTCTGGATTTTAGGCTGTCTTGAGTTCAGGCAGGGAGATGTCAAAGAAAAAAATTGATAAAATCATCATAGGTTGGGTGGTATTTCAAATTCTGATCTTCTTCCCCAATCTACCTGCTACTATTTACTTTTCCAAGTCCTAAAATAGTTGTTCCAGGCATTGCTCAGGTTTTATACTTTTGTTCAGAAGCATAGACACAGTGAAGTATGCTTATTGCATCTTACCTGCAACCAGAAGTGCTTTAGATATCTTTCTAGATTGATTTTTAATTTAATTCAGCTGTGATCAGAGAACATACTCTGTAATATTGTAGTATTTTACAATTTACTCATTTTTTTGTGGCCCAGAATATGGTCTTTCCTGGTAAACATATAATGTGCATATGAAAAGAAAATGTATTCTAAAGTTCTTGGGTATAATAAATGTTAATTAGCTCAAATTGGTTGATAGTGTCATTCATATTTTTCTGTAACTTCAGTGTTTGTTTGTTTGTTTGTTTGTCTACTTGTCCTATCAGTTCCTGGAAAGGAGTATTATATCATCAACTAGAATAGAGTATTCATTTCTATTCTTCTTTTCTTCTATGTGTTTTGCAGTTCTGTCATTAGGTGAATACATATCTATAACTGTTCTGGTTTTTCTGATATATGGATTCTTTTATTACTATAAAATATTCCTCTTTATCTTTAATGATACTCCCTGTCTTGAAATATAGTTTTCTAATATTTATATTATTTGATGATATATTTTTTCTCTCCTTTTACTTTCTACCTGTTTGGATTTTTTAATTTAAAGTTTATTTCTTGTAGAAAGCATATATTTGGGTCTTGGTTTTTTATATAGTCTGACAATGTTTTTCTTTTATTTGGAATGTTTAGTCCATTTACATTTAAAATAGTTATATGGTTAGATTTATTTTGACCATTACATTGCATGTTTCTATTAGTCTCCCCTGTTTTGTTCTTTGTCCCTTCTTTCCTACTTTCTTTTGATTAATCAAATATATTTTGGCATTCTGATTTAAGATACTGCTTTGTATTTTCGGAATAAAAATTGACTGATACAAGATATAGTCCCCTTCATAATCTGTCATTAACTGTCTTTCCAGCCTCATGCTCTATCAGCCTTCCTCAGGTCCCCTTTGTCCCTCTATACTTTGTGCACTTTAAACTTCTCAGTATGCCATCTTATCACCTTCTCTGGTTAGCCCATGCCTTCTAGGTAGCATGATGTACTCACAAACACAAACAAAATGATTACAAGTGAAACTGCAGCCACTGCAGCTGGCCTGGTACATTTGATAATATGGCACAAGAAGCAAATGTGGAGTAAGGATTTCAAACCTTTCCTTTTCCTACCTCACCTTAGTCACTCCCAAATGTTAGTGAGAAGGTATTCTTGTGCTACTGCAGCACCAATTTTTGCAGCGTATGCATAAAGGAAAAGCATACCTCCAGTATTGCATGAATTCATGGAATAATAAATAAAAATAAAAATAGCTAGTTAAGACTGTAGGGTGAATATAGTTAATAATAATTTATTATATATTTTCAAAAAGCTAGAAGAGAGGATTTAGAATGTTCTCAACACAAAAAAAAATGATAAATGTTTGAAGTGATGGATATGCTAATTACCCTGATTTGATCATTACACGTTGTACACATGTGTCGAAATATCACTCTGTATCCCATAAATACATATAATTATTGCATGTTAACTAAAACTAAAAGGAAAGGATACAAAAAAAGAAATAGCTAGTTAAGGCTTTTGGAATTACGTTGATTAAGGCTTTTTACCTTTAATTGTAAATATTGATTATAAAGAGAACACGAATTTCTCTGTGGTTAGAATTTTAGCCGTAATGTAAGAAAGTGGCCAATCTGAGGTGAATTCATGTGGATCAAGAAAGGCACTGAAGAAGAAAAGAATTATTCAGGATGAGAGCTAAAAAAAATTAAATAATTCAAACATACCAAGATAGACACATTTCTCATAGCCACTTCTGAACGTATTAATGTACATTAATTCCCTAATGCAAAAGTTAAGAGAAGGAGAAAACTGTGGTTATAGCATTCCTTAATTGTAGAACAAGGTCTATATCTATATTTCCATCTATATATAATCACTTAACCACATATTGAATTTTATGTAATTCTTTCCATATTGTGTATTATGACCTTCTCAACTAATATTTTTACTCATGTAAAGTCTCAAGTTAAAAGAATCTCCTCAGGTATTATTAAAATGAAACAGCTAAATCAAGTGGTCTCAATTATTAATGCATTCCAGACTGTATTACTCAGTATCAATTAACTACATTCATTACAGAACAATAAAGAACTGAGACCTATTCCTATTTCTGCGTACACACCTTGTATCTCCTATGGTGTTCTCCAGCCTAGCAGCCCTTTCTCCACTTCTGTGGCTGGGTATCCTCTACTCACTTTCAAGACCCGCCTTTATATTATTGCCTTGTTAGGCCGTACACAGACAGCAGTTAGCAAGTGATTATTCCTCTTCCATGCTCCCACAGCACTGTGCTCTTATCTCTATCAAAGCTCTTATCATTTATATTAGATGCATCCATTTCTGTGTTTATTTTCCCCTAATCTATGAACACTCTCACAGCATCTATCGTAGTTTAAGGAAGGAAAATATAAAGAAGAGACAAAGGGCATATAAAGGGGAGGGGGGAGGCATACCATATTTTGTTCAATTAAAAATGAATACTTTTTTCATATTTTAACACCTATGAAATGGGGCTGTATCTCATAATCCTTTCTCTCTCACAGTCAAAATCTAGGTGGTGATCACAATGTAGCTGTCATTGCCTGCATGTACATGAACTTGTTCATTCCAAGTAGCATGTCTAAATGACTGCAAACCCATCTGAAGATCATTTGACAAAGGAATACAAATCCTGGTTGTTGTCTGAAAACCACTATTGTCACTTTCTGGCAAATTTAAGAAAGGTTCAGCATCAAAACTTGGAGAACTTCTGTCAGCAGCTTGGGAGAAAATGCCAGAGACAACAATAAAGCATTATGTTAGGAAATACTGTATCACTAATGTTCTTGATAAAATGTTATGTAAATAAACAGTAAAAATTGATTTTAAAAAGTTAAAAAGGGACTTAGATGAGTCTAATGCTCATGTAGAGATATGTAAAGAAGTTTAAGAATAACTTAACCAATTTATTTCACTTATATTTTTCATTTTGGATATTCTCAAGAGTATTACGTTATTTTCTTTTATATTTATTTGTTTGTAAATTGGAAGACTTAATTTTTTTCTTTTTTTTTAATTTCAGAATATTACTGGGGTACAAATGTTTTGGTTACATGAATTACTTTTGTACAGTTGGGTCAAAATTATAAATGTGCCCATCACCCAGATAGTGTACATTGTACCCGTTAGGTGTGAATTTACCCATTCCCTCCTTCACCCTCCCACCTGCTTGATTTCTGTTGAATTTTACTACCATATGTACACATGAGTGTTGATCATTTAGTTCCAATTTAATAGTGAGTACAGGTGGTGTTCATTTTTTCCATTCTTGTGATACTTCACTTAGTAGAATGGGCGCCAGCTCTATCCAGGATAATACAAGAGGTGCTAGATCACCATTGTTTTTTATGACTGAGTAGAACTCCATAGTATACATATGCCACATTTTATTAATCCACTCGCACATTGATGGGCACTTGGGTTGTTTCCACATCTTTGCAATTGTGAATTGTGTTGCTACAAACATTTGAATGCAGATGTCTTTTTTATAGAATGTCTTTTGTTCCTTTGGGTAGATGCCCAGTAATGGGATTGCTGGATCAAATGGTGGTTCAACCGGTAGCTCTTTGAGGTATCTCCATATTGCTTTCCACAGAGGTTGTACTAGTTTGCAGTCCCACCAGCAGTGTATGAGTGTTCCTATCT
>CAUYRB010057960.1:0-17124 GCA_963574695.1 Propithecus perrieri | reverse complement strand
ATTAATAACTGTCAATAAAATGACATGTACGAAGATGTTCATTGCACCAGTATTTACAACAGCAGATAAATGAAGAAATACTAAATTTTTTATGAAGAGCACCATAATAAATAATGTCACACAATCTTAAAATAGAATACTATCATCAATTAGTTTGCAGTCCTACCCATAGTATATAAGTGTTCTTATCTCTCCACATCCACACCAGCATCTATTGTTTGGGGACTTCTTGATAAAAGCCATTCTCACTGGGATTAGGTGATATCTCATTGTGGTTTTGGTTTGCATTACTCTGATGATTAGTAATGTTGAGCATTTTTTCATATGCTTATAGGTCATTATATCTTCTTTTGAAAAGGTTCCGTTCATGCCTTTTGCCCACTTTTTAATGGGGTTGTTTGATTTTTTCTTACTGATTTGCTTGAGTTCTTTGTAGATTCTTGTTAGCCCTTTATTGGATGTATGGCATGAGAATATTTTCTCCCATTTTGTATGTTGTCTATTTGTTTTGTTGATTGTTTCCTTGGCTGTGCAGCAGCTTTTTAATTTAATCAAGTCCAGTTTATTTCTTTTTGTTGTTGCAGTAATTGCTGTTGGGGTCTTCTGCATAAATTCTTTGCCTAGGCGTATATCTAGAAGAGTTTTTCCAACATTTTCTTCTAGAATTCTTATGGTTTTATGTCTTAGATTTAAGACTGTGATCCATCTAGAATCAATTTTTGTGAATGGCAAGAGATATGGATCCTATTTCAATCTTCTGCATGTGGCTATCCATTTTTCCCAACACTATTTATTGAATAGGGATTCTTTTCCCCAGTGTATATTGCTGTCTGCTTTGTCAAAGATCAGATGGCCGTATGTGGATGGTTTTATATCTGGATTCTCTGTTCTGTTCCATTGGTCTATCTTTTTTCTTGTGCCAGTATAAAGCTGTTTTGGTTACCATAGCCTTGAAGTCTGGTAAAGCGATGCCTCCAGATTTGTTCCTTTTGTTTACATTGCTTTGGCTATTCAGGTTCTTTTCTGGTTCCAAACAAAGCATAGAATTATTTTTTCTAGATCTGTGAAAAATGACATTAGTATTTTGATGGGGATTGCTAGTTTAACTTCTATGGAAAATAGTATGGAGATAACTCAAAGAACTAAACGTAGACCTACCATTTGACCCAGCAATCCCACTACTAGGTATTTACCCCAAAGAAAAAAAAGTAATTTTATCAGAAAGACACCTTCACTAGAATGTTTATTGCAGCACAATTCCAGAATTGTAAAGATGTGAAATCAACCCAAGTACCCATCAATTCATGAGTGGATTAATCAAATGTGAAATATGTATACCATGGAGTACTACACAGCCATGAAAAATGAACTAATACCTTTTTCAACAATCTGGGTGGAACTGGAGACCATTCTCCTAAGTGAAATATCTAAAGAATGGAAAAACAAATGCCACATGTACTCACTATTAAATTAGAACTAACCAATCAGCACTCAGATGAACAGATGGAAGTAAAACTCAATGGAAATCGTGCAGGTGGGAGGGAGGGGTAGAGGATGGGTGAAATCATACCTAATGAATACAGTGTGCACAATCTGGGTGATGGGCAGACTTATGACTTTGATTCAATCAGTACAAAAGCAATCCATGTAACCAAAACATTTGTACCCCTGTAATATTCTGAAATAAAAAAAAGAATGCTATCATCAATTAAAAGAATGAATTACATCTACATTCATCAATATGAATAGAGCAAAATATAAACTGTTGAATGCAAGGTGAAGTTGAATACTTATAGCATTATAATATTTATGCAAATATTACAGCACAAGACATGAAGAGAGGTACATATACACTTATCAGTTCCCTACATTCCTCTTAAACATTATCAAACTCCCTACTTCCCTTCATAACAAAACTGTGAGAAGTATTGCCTTCACTTCTTGCATTTACTTTTTTCCATTTTCTTCCTTGATTCACTCCTGAAAGTCTTTGTACCCACCTATCTATTGAAACCACAATACCAACATTGTCTGTGACATCTACCTTGTCAAATACACTGATCATGTCATAGTTCTTGACTTTATTGACTCTTCATCAGCATTTAACACAACTGATCATTGCCTCCTTCTTGAAATCATTTCATTACTTACTTTCTAAGATACCATATTTTACTTATTTTCAAAAACCTCAATTTTCTTTTGAGTTTGAATAATCTAAAAATTTGAGTGCAAGAGGAGGAAAGTAGAACTTACTTCCGGTAAGTATACTTATCCTTTTCTATCATTTTACATGCTATCTATAAGCTGATAACCCTAAATATACAACTCCAAGACAAACTTTTCCTCCAGAAACCCAGACTCTTATCTTAGTTTTTCATCATATCTGCTTCAACTACCTCATAATAAGGTAATATCTTTTCTTATCTGAATATTGCAAATCTTCTAAAAAAAATGGCCTCGCAGACTCTCCTTTTATCCAATGACAGTCTATTTTTTATAAATCAGGCAGAATAAACTTGTAGAATTCTCTATATAAGCTTCATATTTTTATGAGTGAAATTCAGGGCATAAGTTTTAGCATAGATTGATCAAGAGAGAATCAGCACTAAATTAATTATAAAAAGTAAATTTTTATATGTTCTATTCCACTTACAAGATGATGTCTAAATTATTCAGAGTACCTATCAATCTTGGGGACTCATTTTGAAGAAAAATATGTGACTTTCTATTCTACATATACTTGCCAGAGAGGGGTTAAATCTGCTTCATCTGGAGGTTATAGCAATCTATATTTCATACATTAACTATAGCAGATTTCAGTGCTTGTGTTATGTATTCTAGTGGCATATTTTAGCAAGTGGCAAAAACTTATTGGGACAAACACTTCATAAAAGAGAAGAAAGTACTGCTGCCTAGAATAGGCAATACAAATCCATTTTTAGTTTTCAGGCTTACTTGTGGAAATTTAATCTTTAAAACACTTAAGTCAGGTGAAAAGTTCTGATACTTCTGAAGAATGCCAGTAGAGTGGATATAGTTCTTCATTCTGAAGTGTCCTTGATAGAACATCTGCTGTTAGAAACTGGGTTTATGAAGATTATTTCTTTCCTACGTGGTTACTTTACTTTCTAGGTTTTCATTTGCTTGTTTGATCAAGTCCTACATTGTGCCTTCTCCATAATCACACATATGCTGTATCACTTAGAATTTGCCAATTCTGCCCTCTCTGATTTCAATTATAATCAATTTCAATTGATGATTTTGTCTATTACTAATATAGATTACCTTCCTCTATCATCACTCTATAGCTATTCCTGGCCTAATTCACTCATTATCTATAATATATCATTTTTCTTTAAGAAATTAGGTGTATGATAGAATTTTTCATAATTTTCTTCTGCAGGAAACTTAGTTTGGAACATCTGGCAGTGATGACTCATAAGTATTAGGTTATTGAGTATGAAATGTCCAATTTCCATAAGTACTAAGTTTGACAGTTGATATTTCTGACATTTCACTTTGACACTTGTTTTATTTTTATTGTGAAGGTACATCCTCAGTCTTTCAAGTGCATGTTTTGGTTTGTGATTATCTTTCAAATTTTTTTGAGAGCAATTTTTTTGTGAAACCATGGATAAGTCAAAAATTCATGTTATTTTCTAATATGGGTTCCATCGTGTAACCAATGCAGTGCAGACAGCTTGAAATAAGATTGAGGTATTTGGGAAGGATGTGGCTAGTGAATACATAGTACATCAATGGTTTAAAAAGTTCCTTTCTGGTGATTTTAATCTTAAAAATGAGCCACGTGGGTGACCTGAGACCAAGATGGATAATGATGAGCTGAAAGCTATAATGGAAGCAAATCCATCTCAACCTACGCATTAATTAGCAGGAAGGTTTGATGTTACTATTCCCACAGTATTGGACCATTTGAAACAAATAAGCAAGGTAAAGAAAATGGATAGATGGGTTCTGCATGAATTAAACATGTGTCAGAAGAAAAATCCCCTCCAAGCTTGCCTTTCTTTGCTGTCACGACATAAAAGTGAACAATTTCTCCACTACAGTGTTACATGTGATGAAAAATGGATTCTTTTTGACAATCACAAGTGTTCAGCACAACAGTTGGATAAAGATAAAGTGTCAAAACACAGTCCAAAACTGAATAGTTATCAAAAAATCAATTCAAGATGGATGACAGACTTAAACCGAAGGCATGAAACCTTAAGAATTCTAAAAGAAGATGTTTGGAAGACCCTTTCAGACACCTGCCTAGGCAAAGAATTCTTGAAGAAGAACCCCAAAGCAATCACTGCAGCAACAAAAATAAATAAATGGGATCTGATCAAATTAAAAAGCTTTTGCACTTCCAAAGAAACCATCATTAGAGCGAATAGACAGCCTACAGAATGGGAGAAAATATTTGCTCTCTATGCATCCGATAAAGGGCTGGCTGATAACAAGAATCTATCTAGAACTTAAAAAAATCAACAAGAAGAAATCAAACAACCCCATCAACAAATGGGCAAAGGAAATGAACAGAAACTCTTCAAAAGAAGACAGAATAATGGCCAGCAAACATATTAAAAAAAAGCTCAACATCTCTAATCATTAGAGAAATGCAAATCAAAACCACAATGAGATATCACCTAACCCTAATGAGATTGGCCTCTATCAAAAAATCCCAAAACAACAAATGCTGGCGAGGATGTGGAGAGACAGGAACACTCTTACACTGCTGGTGGGACTGTAAATTAGTGCAACCTCTGTGGAAAAGAATTTGAGCTAAAGAGCTCAAAGAGCTAAAAATAGAAATACCATTCGATCCAGCAATAGCACTATTAGGCATCTACCCAGAAGAGCAAAAGATATGCTACAATAGAGACATCTGCACCCGAATATTTATGGCAGCACAATTCACTATTGCAAGGATGTGGAAACAACCCAAGTGCCTGTCAATTCATGAGTGGATTATTAAAATTTTGTATATGTATACAATGGAATATTAATCAAAAGAAACGACAGTGATGTAGCACCTCTTATATTTTCCTGGATTGAACTTGAGCCCATTATCCGAAGTGAGGTATCCCAAGATCAGAAGAATGGGCTCCACTTGTACTCGCCATCAAATTGGTACTAACTGATGAACACTAGGGTGCTCACATGGTAGTAATATTCTCCAGGGATTAGGGGGATGGGGGGATAAACCCACAACTAAAGGACACAACGAGCATTGTAGAGGGGAAGGGCATGCCTCTAACCCTTGCTTGGGTGAGGCAAAGACATAAAATGTAACCAAAATGTTTGAACCCTCATAATACCCTGAAATAAAAAAAAAGCAAAAAAAAAAAAAAAAGCTAGAGACCAGAGTTGTCAGCTGAAGCTATAGATGCTTTGGGGTCTTTTGCCAATCTTAGCAACCAAAAAGCTTGCATTTTAATGACCATGTGCGGAACAAGAGATGAAATCTAAAGTCCAGGTGAAGTAATAAGTTGGAGATGAGCTTCCTGCACATAATTAGAACCATTTAAAGCAATGATTTCTACCCTTTTCCTGTGCCAGAGCAAAATGAAAACAGTTTTATAAACTATACTGGCATAAACAGACGTGGCTGCTGGCACAAGCTTATAATCCATTCACCATGATGGTGTATTGGCTGGCGTCCTCTGTCCTGCTGGACCCCTCACTGCAGGGGTGGACTAGCAAAGACTCCTCTCTGGCAAAAGAAGACTACTAGGAAAATTATTCTGATTCTACCTAAACTCTAAGTAGAGGAGGGGGAAAAGGCCCCCTTGGTTGGCCTTTTTGGTTGAGAATTTATAACTCAAGAGTGTCTTCATGGTTTATAAGAAGTTAATTAAACCTGGAAAGTTAGTACAGTGGGGCTTTTGGTAGAAGTAAGCACGTATACTCTCCCAAGGGACACACCCTTACTCCAAGTCCTGAAGATTTCCAAGGATTAGTTACCAGCAAATATGTTGATTGAAATGTTAGTTGGAATATAACACATGATACCATTTACATGAACTTTGATATTTTAGAAAACAATGCTATTTAATGTTTAGATAAATATACATAGGCTGTAAGATTGTAACATGTGCGCTGACATTGCAAAAAACAAATTCAAGCTATTGTTTGTTTCTGGGCGGGCAGAAAGGTAATGAGATTTGGGAGGTAGGGCTATACAGGGAGATTCAGACATATTTTTAAAGTGTTATTTGAATCGTTAGGTATTATGTGTTCTTTTCCATTTTTGTTTTAAAATTTTCATAAATTAAAACTATCAGACAATTTTAGAATGAGACTTGTTTCTCTTTCTCTCCTTTTTCTAAGAGTCAAAAAAGACATTAGATTATGCTGGGAGCAAAATATTGCAAGAAGCCTTCTGAATTAAAGGCAGTATCCAGAATTTGGATTAGTTCTCAAAAACTTAAGGAGGATGAAAACTTATGCCATGAAGCATTGAACAGAATCACTACTCAAAACTAAGACAGGAAAGCAGATCAAGATTTCCTTGAAAAGGAACAATGAAGAATAGCAATAGTCAAAAATTGTGGTGCAACTGTGGGCCTCCCTATCTCTCTCTCTCACTGTAAGACCCTGTTGCAGTGGCCGCTATGCTTATCATGAGGACTCCCTATGAATAAAGTCTGTTTTACCATCTATTTTATTTTATTTTTTTTTTAAAGACAAGCAGATAGCAACTGAAGGAAGCAAAATAATGGATTTAAGGAAACACTTGCCAGTAGTTCAAAGTATGTGTCAGGAGACAAGATGTTCATAGCAAAATAAGAATTAGGGCAAAGCAAGTGTGGAAATGCAATCAACATTACAACACCAGTAAAGAGCTTTAAAAATGTATGGTTTCTTCTATTTTAGAAAGCAAACCAGAACTTCCTGATAAAGAAATTAACTGGTTGTACTTGGACAAGGTGAAAAGCTCTCCACCATTAGAAATTATTAGCTTCTAGAATTTAAAACTTGGTGACTCTGGACATCCAGGATGTAGTATGGGTTTGTAGAAACTGCTATGGTTTCAATGTTTTTGACCACTCTAATTCACATTGCAATTTAATCCCTAATGCAACAGTATTGGGAGGTGTGGCCTTTGGGAGGCGACTGAGCCTTCATGAATGGGATTAGGTGTCCTTATAAAAGGGCTTGATGGAGGCAGATTATCCCTTTTTCCCTTCAGCCTTCTGCTGTGTGGAGACACAGATTTCCTCCCCTGTGGAGGATGCATCTTGGAAGCAGTCTGGACTCTTCGCAGACAGTGAACCCAAGAGTGTCTTGATTTTGGACTGCCCAGCCTCCAAAATCCCCAGAAATTGCCCAGTCTGTGGCAATTTAGTGCAGTCTATAGCTGCACTAAATGAGCTAAGACAGAAACCCAGCAGGAAGTTGCCTCAATTTGGATGAAAGGCATAGAAAAAGGCCATCCAAAGAATTTGTCCCTTAATATATTGGTATATTATCAAGCAACAGAAAACCCACTGGTTTTTAGCAGAAAAGAAATTTATTTTAAAACTATTAGGAAACTCACAGATTCACTGAAAGGCCGCAGAAATCAGTGTGATAGCAGCTGAACTCATCCCACAGAACTTGGTTCCCCATTACTACTGCCGACCACTTGATGTCGTAGCCCTTTCTACCCCAGCGTTCTTCAGACTCTGAAATTTCCCTTACCTCACCCTGAGCAGAAGATTTCTGATTAAAGTATGTCATAATGAAGTAGGCTTAATTGATAATTATTTGTCTTTTAAAATAGAATTTGTTCTTTTCTTGAAACTCAAATGAGTCTCTAATTATTAGAATGTTTAATAAATATAACTCTCAGCCTTATTCTAGGCAACTTGGGAAATAAGTCAGATCTGAAACTAAATGCATTTGGAAACATCATAAGCACTTTGTTTTAGTCAAGGTTTTTTGGTTGTCAATGTCAGAAACCTGAATCAAGTTGATTGGGCGTTAGGCATAACTAGAGCTAGGGAACTCGAATAGTCTCCTTAGGGTGCTTTCTTCCTCCCTCTTTAGACTGTTTCTTCTGTAGTTTAGCTTTATTTTTTCTCCCACTGTTGATGGAATACCTCTGTAAAGTCAAGGAATATTGCTCCCCACAGCTCAGTTTTATTTGTCTAACTTATCCAAACCAATGGGGAAAAAAATGTAAAGCTTTCTTTTCCAAATATTCTAGTAAGAGTCCCTGGAGCTGATACACCTTGATTCTGAATGGCTCTATTTGAGCCAGGTTCCCTGCCTAAAACCCCAAAATAAATAAATAAAAAATTAGCAAAGAGAATATGACAATCCCATTGTCAAGCTTAAACCACACAACCAGCTTAGTGCCAGAGAATTGGGTCAATTCCAACCAAACTACACGGATAACCAGAAGAGAAGGGATGAATTGCCAAAGAAAACAGGTGTGTAGTTACCAGCAGAAGAGCAAATGAATGAGTTCGCTTTTCTCTTGGTCCACAGAAGAAAAACTGTTCAGGGAGTAAACTTCATATATCATCTCATTTTATTTGCTATTTGGTGAATAGTTTTAGCAAGTTGTCCTTCTGAGACTTCTAGGATCGGTGGATTTTCTCTGCCTTTGAGCTTTTAACAGATTCTTAACTTCTGCCAAAACATTAATACACTGTAAGTGGCATGATGACAATAACTTTGCATGAAGACATTGGGTTGTAGTTTGCTTCTGCCAATAGCTATTATCAGTTACAGCTTTAGACTGTAAACTCGATTTCCTTGAACCTCAGATTTCTTATCTGAAAATTTCCGTATAAGATTTCATCTATTTTCTAGATTATCTTAGACCCAAATAAATCTCCTCCTCTTAATTGTCTTTCAAAAATCACTTAATTTGGTTAATATATTGCTATTTATTTATGGAGTTCATGACTTAGAAATGAAAATTTTGTTATTGAAATTATTATAAAAATAATTACAGATGCTTTCTTTTCAGTAATGTCTCCTTTCTCCAGATCTTATGCATTGACACCAAACTTTCATGGACATTCAATTAGTTTAAACAATTTTGTATACTTTCAGAAGCCAATTTTATTTCACTTTGTATCTAAGATCAAACAAAATACTAACTTAATTAAACCCAAACATTTATATGATCTTCTTCAAATGTGTGGATTTGTTTACCTCTGGTTTTTAGTGCCTAATGACATTGAGAAAATAATTATTTAATACAACTAGAGGGAACACTGGCCATTAGCAATTGCATCCCTTCATACTGTTCATCTTCAATACATTCCATATTTTAGCAAAATCTTGAATGATGGCCTGTGAGTTTATTTACATATTTTTCATTAGTTATGAAATATAATTGACATACAATAAAATGTATATATTTAAAGCATAAAGTGTAATCATATGTGACATACGTATGCACCCATAAAACAATTGCCATAAACAAGAGAGTAAATGTATCCATAATCCCCGAAAGTTGCTCGTGCCCATTTGTAATGTCTTCTACCATCTTCAGGCCGCCACTGATCTGCTTCTTTTTCTATAGATGTATTTTCTGAAAGTTTATATAAATGGAATCACAAAGTATGGTTTCTTTCACTCAGTATAACTATTTTTAGATTAATACATATTCTTGTGTGTATCAATAGTTCTTTATTTCTTGTTAAGCAGCCTTCCATTATGAATATATACCAAAATTTGTTTATCCATTCACATGATGATGGACATTTGGATTGTTTCCCATTTTTGATTGTTACGTGTGAATCTGCTATGACCATGTGTACCAATTTCTGTATGGACGCGTGCTCTTTTCTCTTGGGTAAATATCAAGGAGGAGAAGGGCTGGATCACATGATAGGTGTGTGTTTAACTTTGTAAGAAGCTGTTAAATTGTTTGACAAAATAGTTGCAATATTTTACATTGCTACCACATCAATGTTTCAAAGGTTCAGTTCTTCCACATTCCTGTCAGCACTTGCTATTATCAGTCTTATAAAATTAGACAGTTTAGCAGATGTGTATTAGTTTACCATTATGAATTTAATTTGCATTTGCTAATGATAAATAATGTTAATTAAGCGTGTTTTCATGTATTTATTTGCCATCCATATATGTTCTTGGGTGAAATATCTGTTCAAATATTTTGTCTGTCTTTATTTTTTTGGTTATTATAATGAAATTTGAGAGTTCTTTTTATTTTTGGATACAAATCCTTCGTCAGATAACATGATTAGCAGAAACTTCCTTCTAGGCTATGATTTGCCTCTTTACTTTATTCAGCAGTGTATTCTGAAGATCAGAAAATTAAAAAAAAAATTAGATGTAGCCCAAGTTATCAATTTCTTTAACAGATTATGCTTTTAGTGTCATATTTGCAAATCCAGTTTCACAAAGATTTTCTATGTTTCTTCCAGAGATTTTATAGTTTTGAGTCTTACATTTAAGCATCTGATCTATTTTGAGTGATTTTTTATATTAATATATTATACATGATATGCAACAGAGTTCTTTCTTTCCTGCATATAGACATCCAATTTTTATAGCACTATTTGTTGAGAACATTATCCTTTCACCACCAAATTGCCTGTGATGTGTAGGTCCATTTTTAGACTCTGTATTGTTTTATTGATCTACTTGTCTATATTGCCGCCAGTAAAAGTCCTGATTATTGTTAACTTTTTAAATCTTATAATCAGATAGTGTTCTATAATTTCGTTCTCTTTTAAAATTCTTTTGACTATTCTAGTTTCTTTGGATTTTCATATGAACTATAGAATCATCTTGTCAATTTCTACAAAAATTCTAATGGGATTTTTACTGGGGTTGTTTTGAATGTATAGATGAGTTTTGGGAGAACTGACATCTTAAAAACATTGAGTCATCAGAATCATAAAAAGGGTGTCTGTCTCCCTTTATTTTGGTATCCTTTAATTTCTCTCAACAAAGTTTTGTTTGCAGTGTTTCAGGTCTTACACATCTTTTCTCAGATTTATTTCTAAAAATCTCATATTTTTCATGCTATGGTAAATGGTTTTTTAAATTCACTTGTGTCCTCTGCTAGTATATGGAAATACATTTGTCTTTTATTGATCTCATACCCTGTAATCTTATTAATCTACTTATTAATTTTGGTAGCTTTTTGTGGATTGCTTTAGATTTTCTGCAGAGACACAAATGTCATCTGTGAATGAAGATAATTTTGTTTCTTCCTTTCTATTTGTATGTCTTTTTCTTTTTTGATTACTTTTTACACTGGCTAAAATGCCCAGTCCAATGTTAAAAGGAAGCAATGAGAGAAGATATTTTTGTCCTTTTCCTTTTTTTTAAGATGAAAGCACACAGTTTCTTGCCATTAATTATGATGAGAGTTGTAAGTTTATTGTAGATGCTCCATATAATGTTGAACAAGTTTCCTTTTATTTCCACTCTGCAGAAAGTTTTTTTAAAAAAAATCAGGAATGGATGTTGGATTTTGTCTTGCTTTTTCTGAGTTTAAGATTATCATATGATTTTTCTTTTTTAGTTAACATAGTGAACAATGTTGATTTCTTTTGAAATGTAAAACTAAACGATGTGTATTTTAAAATATGGTTATATATTAAAGTTTTATTTAAAACTTTTGCATCTGTGTTCATGGGGAATATTCATTTGTAGTTTCCTTTGAAATGTCTACTTTTGGCATCAGGGTAATTCTGGCCTCATAGAATATGCCAGGAAGCATCCATCCTCTTCCATTTATGTTTGGTGGAATTTACCAGTGAAGCCATATGGACCTGTAATTTTCCTTGTGAAAAGATTTTAAATTTGACTCCCTTTCTTTAATCAATATAGGACTGTTCATGTTAACAATTTTTTGTGTCTTTGAAGGAATTTTTCATTGTCATTATGTTGGAGTTAGATATGGACCTATAATTTTCCTTGTGAACAGATTTTAAATTAGACTCCCTTTCTTTAATTAACATAGGACTGTTCATGTTAAAAATTTTTTTTTGTCTTTGAAGGAATTTTTTGTTGTCATTATGTTGGAGTTAAATATTTTGGCACAAAATTGTTCATAATGTTGTCTTAATACCCTCTTAATATATGTAGAATAATCCATAGTTATATTATCTCTCTTATTGCTGATATAGTTAATTTGAGTCTTATCCCCCTTTTTCCCTGTCCAGTCTGACTAGAGTGTTATCAGATTTATTGCTTGTTTGTTTCTTTATCCCATAAGAGCTAATTTTCAGGTACATTGATTTTTTTTCTTTATTTCTCTCTTTGTATTATATATATTGCTGCCCTGATCATTTTAATTTCCTTTTCTTTGCTTGTCTTGGGCTTAATAGGTTTTTTCAGTTTCTTAAAAGAGAACCTATCGTCATGAATTTGAGTCTTTTTTTCAATACAGTTTTGTGTCTGAATTTATGCATCTTTGGCGACATTCTGATATTTTGTGCTTTCATTTCCATTAAGTATAGAATAGAATACTTTCTAATTTCCACTTTGATATCTGCTTTGACCCATGTATTATTTAGAAGTGTGTTGTTTAATTTCTGATTATTTAGGAATTTTTAAGAGATCTTTTCTACTAATGATTTGTAATTCTATTGTGGTCAGAGAGCATACTTTGTATGAATTGAATCCTTTTACATCTATTGACTTGTGTTATGGACTCAAATAGGCTACACTTAGTAAGTGTTTTATGGGCTCTTGAAAAGAATGCATGTATTCCGCCATTGATTGGATTAATTTGAAATGTCAATTGATTTCATTCAGTTGGCATATTATTCAAGTCTTCTGTACACTTACAGATTTTCTATTTGTTCTATCAATTTTTGAAAGAGTGATATTGAAATCTCCAGGTATAACTATAGATGTGTATTTCTCCTTGCAGTTCTATTTAGTTTTTGCTTCATGTATTTTGTAACTCTGTTGTGATATACACAGAGTTTAAGATCTTTATGTCTTCCTGATGAATTGACTTCTTTATCATTGTGAAAAGAATTTGTCATTCTTTTTCTTTTGACCTACTTAGGTATTGAAGGTGCATTTCTTTTAAGCAGCATAAAGTTGGAACTTTTTTTTTTATCCAATTGATAATCTCTACCTTTTAATTGTAGTGTTTGTCATTTACATTTAATGTAATTATTGATATGGTTGAGTTTAAGTCATATTTGAAGTTAGCAGTGGAGTTCATGATTATACATTTCAACTTCGGCATGGATGAGGGAATATTTATATTTTCACAGATTTTGTTATAAATTGAAAATGAGTATTAATTTGTCATAGAACTGAACATAAAAGTAAACACCTACCTACCTATATTTGTCTTTATAAAGTGCTAACCTAAAATTAACTGTACTAGTTAACAAAGGAGACTATACAGTAATTGAATCTTCTACTGTTAAGATAGAAACCTAGTTTAAATAAGAATTACTTAAAATATGTTAATTGGAAAATTCTGTACTAATTTTATTTTTATAGACAGTACCATATACTATGCATAAGGGTTTCAATAAATATTTATTAAATTGCACTTCCTATATCTTCCTGGGTGTTTTATTTTAATACTTGTTGGCCCATGCCTGAAACATTGGTTTTGTTGATTCCAAAGACTATGTCTAGGCTTCTAGTTCCTTCTGAAGTTTTAAGTTGGCAGTATAGTTAGAAGTGGTCAGATAAGTTACCTGCAGATACAGGAAGACTTTGGTCCTACTGGTCACATTCCCAATATTGTCCAGTCCCATATTTTGCATTTTATAATGTGGCCTGTACTCTCAAAGGAATATAATTCTCACTCCTTCCACTAACTCCATACATGAGGACCCTCTTTATACATCCATCAGAAAAAGGTAACAAGTTTGATGATAAAGCTGGAGGTTGAATTATAGTGAAACCTAATGGATTTATGCATAGAGGGAGAAATTTTATATTTTTGCATTTATATTCTCTTTGATATATATTTTGTAAGTTAATGCATACTGTATATTTCATATCTAAGAAGAGTCAAACTATTAACAAAGGTTCTAACATATACAAATACATGATCTTCAGTCTAATGGTTATAGTTTTGATGTATTTCATGCAATTATTAACTAGTGGGGATGAATTTACAATTTAACATAGAAGGCAAACTTAGTAGTTGTTTGTGTTGTGAACGTAAGCTCCACAGTCTATCTCTTTGGTTCAAATTGATAGTTATGACTATTTTGAACCATTTATGTATGCTTTCATAAATAATGATAGATCTTTCAAGACAAAATATTGAGTAATGTGGTTATAATATTATCTAGAGGCCTATTAAGTTGTTATAAGCAATAGGTCATAGAACATTTTCAGAGAGAACTGATTCTAGCTGTGGAATCATTGTTACCGAGCCATATAATTATCTTTCTGACAAGAAGATACGATACTTTCAAAATAATCGTGTCCGCATACAGAACTGTAAAGTATTTACCAAACAATATACTGATGTTTTTTTTTTTGCCTGTGATGCCCTAGCATGACAGATGAAAGACACACATTATGACCATGACTCCAGATAGAAGAGTTTCGTATTGAGCTTTCACTAATCTAGAGCATGGCTGCTTTAGCCAAGGCGAGAGGGTAGTTTATGGGACTCACGGTGACCACATCATATTCCAATAACAATCAGTCTTAAACTCTCAGCACTTTTAGCAGCACCTTCTCACGTTTTTAGGTGATGATATGCTGAGTAATGTTGTCCTAGCATTCTGTTGGAATACATGATTTGAAAATATGAGATCTCCTGGTGCAAGTCACAAATTAAAATCTCATTAGGATTTCACCCATGACTAAACGTGATTCTTCCCAGAGGGCAGGAGAGAGGTCTGGAACTATGGGAGGAGACTGAATAGGACAATGCTCATATAAAATTGCATTCAATTACAAGTTCAGACTGTGTTCCTGTACTTTATTAGTATTAATAGTATGAAAAGCCATGTATATTTTTTGATAGAATCAATGTTATATTAATAAATGGCAGCTGATTTCCAGCCATCTCAGAAAAGCTTATAACTAACATGTTAATATTCCTATGTTTCAGACAATATGCTGGGTACAGAGGATAGTGGTGTTGAAATTACTTAATGTTACTACTAATTTAATTTCCCAAGCAACTGAAAAAATCATTGAAGTTTCAAATTCACAATGCCATCAGTATAATGTTCTGCTTCTAGCGCTTCTTATAGAAGATTACATTTTCCAAAGACTGCTATACACATGTATGCATGTATACATCATCCTACATATTTAGAATATGATGTTGCCATATCTCCATTGAGAGATGTGATCTATGTTTCCTCTCCCCAAACCTGGGTGTACTTTTGTGACTTCTTTCACCAACAGAATGTGATAGAGTGTTACACAATTTCTGAGGTCCAACCATACATGGCAATATGGCTTCTCTTTCTTTTTCTTACAAGGCTTGCCATTAAAATGTATTCTGGTTGTCAGTCCTGATTAGACCCCCAGCTAGCCCTCAGCATCCATGATAGATCTGTGAGTAAATGAGGTTTCAAATGTTTCTAGGCCTGGATTTTGAGTCTTTCAGGCATGTCCCAGACATCGTGGAGCAGAGACAAACCAGCCACTGTGACCTTCCTGAATTCACATCCAACTGAAACTGAGAGATTATAACTATTATTGTTTCCAGCTTTAAGTTTGGGAGTAGTTTGTTGCGCAGCAATAGGTAATTGATGCTTCTCTGTAGCTCTGATAGAATTTTTATGACTGTGCCTATGTTCTTCCTGCCACCACTGCACTTGTCCCCCTGCTTACAGTCATTCAGCCCTGAATGACTTTTTTTTTTTTTTTAATTTCAGGGTATTATGAGGGTACAAACATTAAGGTTACACTTTATGTCTTTGCCTCACCCAAGCAAGGGTTAGAGGCATGCCCTTCCCCCCTGAAATGCTCCGCATGTCCTTTAGTTGCGGGTTTACCCCCCCATCCCCCTAATCCCTGGAGACTATTTCTGCCATGTGATCACCCTAGTGTTGATCAGTTAGTACCTATTTGACGGCGAGTACAAGTGGAGCCCATTCTTCCAATCTTGTGGTGCCTCACTTTGGATAATGGGCTTAAGTTGAATCCGGGAAAGTATAAGAGGTTCTAGATCACTGTTGTTTCTTATGATTGAGTAATATTCCATTGTATACATATACCAAATTTTAATAATCCACTCAAGGATTGACAGGCACTTGGGTTATTTCCACATCCTTGCAATAGTGAATTGTGCTGCCATAAACATTCGGGTGCAGATGTCTTTATCATAGAATGTTTTTGCTCTTTTGGGTAGAGGCCTAATAGTGCTATTACTGGATCGAATGGTATTTCTATTTTTAGCTCTCTGAGGTATCTCCAAATTCTTTTCCACAGAGGTTGCGCTAATTTGCAGTCCCACCAGCAATGTAAGAGTGTTCTTGTCTCTCCACATCCTCACCAGCATTTGTTGCTTTGGGATTTTTGATAGAGGCCAATCTCACTGGGGTTAGATGATATCTCGTTGTGGTTTTGATTTGCATTTCTCTAATGATTAGAGATGTTGAGCTTTTTTTTCTATGTTTGCTGGCCATTATTCTGTCTTCTTTTGAAAAGTTTCTGTTCATTTCCTTTGCCCATTTGTTGCTGGGGTTGTTTGATTTTTTCTTCTTGATTTTTTCAAGTTCTAGATAGATTCTGGTTATCAGCCCTTTATCAGATGTGTAGAGAGCAAATATTTTTTCCCATTCTGTGGACTGTCTATTTGCTCTAATGATAGTTTCCTTGGCAGTGCAGAAGCTTTTTAATTTGATCAAATCCCATTTATTTGGGTTGCTGCAGTGATTGCTTTGGGGTTCTTCTTCAAGAATTCTTTGCCCAGGCCAATGTCTGAAAGGGTCTTCCCAACATCTTCTTTTAGAATTCTTAAGGTTTCATGCCTTAGGTTTAAGTCTGTTATTCATCTTGAATTGATTTTTGTGAGAGGTGAGAGGTGGGGATCCAGTTTCGTTTTTCTGCATGTAGCTATCCAGTTTTCCCAGCACCATTTATTGAAGAGAGATTCTTTTCCCCAGTGTATATTTTTGTCTGCTTTGTCGAAGATTAGATTACCATATGTGGATGGTTTCATCTCTGGATTCTCAGTCCTGCTCC
>CAUYRB010057958.1:0-41034 GCA_963574695.1 Propithecus perrieri | reverse complement strand
AGAGCGAGACCCCGTCTCTACTAAAAATAGAAAGAAATTAATTGGACAACTAAAAATATATGGAAAATATTAGCCGGGCATGGTGGCGCATGCCTGTAGTCCCAGCTACTCGGGAGGCTGAGGCAGGAGGATCGCTTGAGCCCAGGAGTGTGAGGTTGCTGTGAGCTAGGATGACGCCACGGCACTCACTCTAGTCTGGGCAACACAGTGAGACTCTGTCACAAAAAAAAAACAAAAAAAAAAAAAAAAAAGACAATACAGATCAAATACCTTTATGTTTCGAGTTGAGTTCTCTAATGTGGCAATACAATAGTCTCCCCTTATCAATGGAGGATAAATTCCAAAATCCCAGTTTAATTTATAAATTAAGAACACTGAGAGATTAGCAACAGTAACTAATAATAAAATAGAACAATTATAACAATATACTGTACCGAAGGTTATGTGACTGTGATCTCTCTTTTTTACTTTCTATCTCTCTCAAGATACTGAATATATTTTAACCATGATTGACTGTGGGTAACTGAAACTGCAGAAAGTGAAATCATGGATAAAGAGGTAAATATTATATTGGTTTATAATAATATCAATTAATGTCTAAATCTAAGAAAGAAAAATGAATAGTTAATCTGAATAGTTAAAAAATAGTTATGGCAGTAGTATATAAGGAAAAGTTGACTATAGTTATTTACTATAATATATTTTATATTAACCAAATTTTTAGTAATCCATGATGTTCTATCAATCATATATTTTTATGTATACATGAATTTGCTTCATACAAACATAGGAACATTTGCTTTATTTTGTAACGTCTCATGAACCTGCTCTGTAAATCACAATTACAGAAACCTTTTTCACATGGTTATACAATATCCATAGGAAAATATAAACAAACAGAAAATAAAGCAACTGAAATACAGTCACTGACAAGATAATGATAAAACTCTGTAATTCTCTTAACCTGCAGATTTGTTTTACATCGTGGATGACAAATGACATATAATGATTATAGTTACCCACTGTCATACTTGGAGAGATTATTTAATTATGCTATATTCAACATTTTCACATGAATGAATTAAGAAAGATGTAATGGCCAAATGCACAGCATTTCCCACAAGCTGCCTAGAAAAGTAAATAAATCAAACAATTATATCCTAATCACACTAGCAGCCATGGATAGCTCAAGAAAAGTCAAGCAATAGTAATCACCTCCTTAGGCTAGCTGTTTAATTTATCATGGTGGCAACATGAAATGCAAGTCTCTGCAAAGTCTCTCAGTGAAATAGCCTAGAAAGCACTATCAGTAACAATCTACTATTAGTAGAATAACGCAATAAGAAACATTTAAAAGGTGCAGTTGAAATATTTAAGAACTACTGATGGCATCATAGAGTAATAGAGTAAGTTATTTGTGAGATTTTAAATGGAAATATCTGTGGTTCAGAGTACAGATAGCCAATGCATAGGTTCAATACAATAATAAAATTTTATTAAAATTAACTCTAGAGATTTGGCTTTTTTCAAAATTATTCTAATAGGATTAATATTGGACAGGATATAGTTGAGTAAGGTAACACATCCTCTCCCTATCACATATTTTTGAAATTAAAAATCGAATATACAAATATGGGAAAATCCACAAGCATGCTGAAACATTTTATAAGATTTAGCAACATTCCATGTATGAGGAATTTGAAGAAATCTTTACTATTAGCAATGAGAGTGGAATCATATTTAAGCACCTTGCACAAGTTCACTGTCCAATCAAAAAAATGAAAGTGACCTTGAAAGAATTTGAGTTAAATCTTTCACGTGAATTTTTGAGGATTCCCATGCAAGACACACTATGAGGATCTGGGGAACTAAATTATCTCACACTTATCACAAAATTTAAATCCACTAGTAAGACTGTGAGATAAAAGTAAGCAGCTGATTAGGTAGTATTCAAAAGAAGCAGAAAAAATTTATACATTTTGGGTGATAAATATCTATGATCTAAACATCTTATTTTGTGAAAATATGTTATAAAATCTCCCTTCTCCATTCCCTGATTAAATTCTGAAATGTAAAATAAATGAATTGTGTGTATAAGTGAGACTCTTTTTCCTTAAACAGGATGTATAAAGAAACTTCATTACTTTCAAGTAGAGTCTATACTGAATACTATCTAATCTTACATCTAATTTTAGTGAATACAGACAAGATTGTGAATGTATGTACTGCATGAAAAACAGTTAAGCAAATAGAAACCAAAAAAGTGGTGTGGGATATAATCAAATATATTTCATTAAAAGTGAAAGCCACAGGCAATTCATTACAACATTAATTTAATGGTAACAAAAATAACTATTTTTGAAAATGTCTGAGTTATACTTTCAATAGGATTCAGAAAGATACTATGTATTTAAAATGAGAGCAAGCATTTATGGAAAAAAAAGTCAAATTAGAAATGCATACACAGGAATAGGAAAAAAAGAACACACAATTTCTGATTTCAAATTATTGTTAGGTAGCGAACAGAAAGTTGTAACTGCAAACCTTGAACTAGTAATGATACACTCTGGGCTATGAGTGATTTAAGCCTTGCTGATCCAAGTGTGGTTCTGAAATAATAGAATTAGTTTTCTCCAGGAAGGACTTAGAAAAGCAAAATCTTGGACCCCACTCTGCAGAATCAAAGCTCCTCTTTCCTCTTCTTTTCTGCAAGTTTCACAGTGAGTCATATGCAAATTAAAACAGCCAAGTACCATCCAGTACCATTCTAAGGCCAAAGATTCTAGAGTGGCCTTCTAATTAATATCCAAAGTTTCTGCAGCCAGTGAGAACGATGAATAGTAGCTTTGACATAATGTGGACGTGAAAGTATTTACTGGCACAGTGTTGATCAAATATGTATTAAAAAATCCTAATACTGTGTTTTTCTTAGAAACTATTTTATATAGCCAAAAATATTCCTCATATCCTTTAATTGGCACAAACTTTGTGCCTAAAACATCTTCCCTAAATTTTATACTGTAGAGATAAATGGACCATCTTTTGCTCTGCCTTTAAAAATTGTTTATTTTGTATTGTTTTGTGTAATTATGAATTAATTATCACATTAAAACAGGCCTCCACATTATTCTTTAAAGTACCCATATTCTTTTATGCCCCTATTTTCTTTGTTGACAGAATATAAGATTCTGAAGTTTGTTTTTAATGTCTCCTATTTGTTGTATTTTTTGTTGTTTTTTTTCTCCCAAGGTCTTGGTGATTTAAACAGAGATTTCTGGCTACAGTGACTTTACTCACTTTAACTATATTTTCGAAACCTGAAACTCTTCCCTTCATAGTAAAATACGTTATCTTCTAACTAACCATCCCGCTGAAAAATGAAGTAGAAGATATTTTAAAACCCTGTTAAAATTAGAGGCAAAATAAAGTGAGATGCAGAAACAAAACCAGTAGATCCAATCTATGACTAGTAAGAATTAGGAAAATATATATAACAAAAGAAATAAAATGATAAAAATTTACTAGTATATATTTCAAAATTGGATGCCTGTAATATGTTAGAGACAAAAGTGATTTAGCAAAAAAAATGCCTAAAACCATTCCCTGCAGTCAAGAAAACATTCAAGAAAACAATATGGAGCAGAATCTTCACTGGATAAAAGAAAATGTAGCAACATCTCTGAATTCTGGAAAAGTGATTTGGGTTCCATATACACAAAAAGATATGAAAGACTCAAGAACTAGGTAAACTTTCCAAATTTATAACTTGAAGGCCTATGTCCAAAATATGAACTCTATTTGGAGAAAAGGTTTAAATATACTATTTTAAAAACATGAAAACAGACAGCAACTAGTAAATACCTCTGAATACATATTTTCCTAAACAGTTGTTTAGAATATGGCTGGCTGATGCTGGAAAAAACCAGGTAATGGATGGATTGACAAAAAGTTTGTGCTATTTATTTAATATAAATAAAATTGGGAAAATTGAAAGTCCAAACTTACATATACAACTAAATAGAAAAAAATAAATTTGGAAAATTGTATGAAGTAGCTTTTTAGTTATATATAAACTAGGATAGTCATATGAAAGTAAAACATTTTATTATTCAGCAAAAAGAAAATTAAAACATGATACCGTGTTACTTCAAAAATAAAATAAATACATATTTTATGTATTATAAATATATACATATAGAGAGAAGAAATGGTAAAGTGGGAAAGTTCGGGTTTTGATGCTCAAAGCATAAAATGATATAGCCATTTTAGAGAGCACTTTGTCATTATTTAGTGAATCTTAACACCACAATTTCACTCCTAGGAATATAGTCCATAAAACCCTAGCATAGTCATGAAAAAGGACACGTGTGGGAATATTCATTACAATATTGTATGTGATAGCAAAGACTTGCAAGAACGTAAATGCTCATCAGTTCTTGAAAGGACAGATAAAATGTGGCATGTGTACACCATGTAATATTATAGCTTTCAAAATGAATTGATTCATTTTTCACAGAGCAATGTTGATAGGTCTAAAAATGAATAAAATAAATGAAAAGCAGAACAAATTTTTTAGCACAATTCATTAGTGTATATTACAGCCTGTACACATAAAAATAAAAAATAACATTACATATTGTTTATAGATTTATCACTATGTAAATGCATTTATGGCAGATTGAGTGCAAAAACATAAAATAATTATATGAAGGTGGTTCCTATTGGGAACAAGGCCTATCTAGGTTAAAATACATGCATATTGATAGCCATTGTTTACAATATTAAGAATTTGAATTTGTGGTAATCATTTTAACAAATGGCAATAGCTCCTCTCCTCATTGAAAGCTGTACTTTCATTCTACTCTTTTGGGAAAGATTTTTTTGAGGGGAGGGAATTTCAAAGAAGCAAAACAAAAAATTAATGTCTGAATATGGCATCACATTGCTGATGCCTTGGGTGAAGTGAAAGTAGATCTCAAATCTTAAAGGAATGCGAACAAAATGAATATTTGAACCCCTGTGGATAGATGTAGAAAAATTAAAGGTATTTGAAAATTTTAGTAGCTATGAAAAGTGATTGCTGTTGTGAAGCCTGCTGTTTTCTTTCAAAACACGGCAATAATGTGTAAATTAAATTGCAACAGGAAGTTTATATTCGAGAATACTGTCTTTATTTTTCATGCAGAGTTGGATAAATGGAAAATATATGATAATTATATGGCAAAAAGGGTAGAACATATTTAATCAGCTTAAATGTTTTAAAATTAGCTACTTACAGAATAAAGACTAGTTAATTTTAAAAAATCAAATTAAAAGGAGTCTATTTCAAGAAAATAGGGATTCAAGAAAGTTATATTGGTCTAAAGTATAACTTTTAATAAAAGTAAAGGCTATGCTATTATTCATTAATAAATATGTTTCTTATAGGTTAGAAAGGAAAAAAGTAATACTGTACCCAATTTGGTATTTTAAGCCTAAAAACTATGCAAACATATGGTGAAATAGTTTCTCCTCAAAAAATGGACATTCAGGAATATATTCTTTGTGAGAAATTCTGTGTGCTAAGATGATTACTTCTCTGAGATACATCAAAATTTGATAATAAAGCTGTGTTATAAAACCCTTCAAAAATGTGGCTCTGTGATATAAAATATTGTTGATCATGTAAATTAATAGTATTTAATATTGATACTAGTCTATAGTAATGGTTTCACAATGTTATTGTTCTAATTTTTAGATAGCAAATTGAAAATTAAAATGATTAAGCAAGTTGGACATTATCCTTGAGGAAGTCTACAGAACAGATAAAAGATTACATGAGAGATCAAATATCACAATAAAGGCAAATTTCTTTGGGGATAATGTAGAATGTATATTTTAATGTCCATTGTCAGAAACACCTACTTAAGCACTTGTGTACTGTGTCACAGTGGCTCTTCCCTAGGATACCTTGTGTCACCTGTTACTACAGGTGCTTACTCAGCTTTTTATTTCATTGTGTTTGCGATGCTCTTTTTGAACACAACCTCCCGAGAATGGAGGGACAAATTGTTCTGTCTGCTCCACAGGTAGAGCTCTACTGCTGTACTTTGCCTGAGGAATTGCAGCTTAGCTTGGCAGGTTCCTCCTTCGTCCAAACTATATTTGGAAAACAGATTGTGCATTTTATGAATGCTTTGGGATATTGTTGATAAAGGCAGGCCTATGGGATAAACATCAAGGTTCGACGAAGTGCAAGTTGTGAGACTAGGGTAAGGCAGATAATGGAATTGGGAGAACAACAACAACAAAAAAAAAACCAGTTACCATTCTCCTTCGATATCCAGCTCAGCAGGGGTCTGTGAGTCCAAAACTATTTTGTAATAAAACTACAATGTGTTTTATATATACACACACACATATACACAATTTGCCTTTATCTCTATCTCTATGTTGACATTTGGCTTGATGACACAAAAGCAAAATGAGACAAAATTGCTGGTGCCTTATCCCAACTTAAGGCAATGACAGCAATTGACCTAATAGCCTTGTTCTGTAACACTACATACTCACAGAGAAAATGAAAATTTAAAAGCCAGTGTCAATGACTTCAATGACCTTGACAAAATAAGGAATATAAATTTTATTAACTCTCAATGCTCATTAATTTTCTATGTGAGGAAGTGAGAAATATATATGAAGAACTTCTCTTCCAAACCAGTGTATGACAGTTATATAAAAAAGCACTTTTGGAAAGAATTACTAACAGAGAGTGATTATTCAGACCTGAGTATTTGGCAGACATATTCTTGAAAATCTTGAGCTTTTCACTTCAAGAAAAACAACACATTTGTTGCCAATGAAAAATTTGAGCTTTCAAGTATAAATTAGTGTTGCAGAAAACTTGTATCTGTCATCTTATATTTGACATGTTCTCAACACAAAGAATTTTCTGATGACACTGGTAATGATATTAATAATGAATATGATCTTGATGCTGTTTAATGCAATATTTTAACATTTGGAAAATCCGCAGAATCATTGAACCAAGACAATTCAAACGATATTACAAAATCATGCATAGATAAAACAGAAGACAGAGCAATAGATTTTAAAGAAGCAAAATAGACAATGTTCTCTGATATGGTTTTGGATTCCACATTGTGATAAACTCTTAAGAAACCACAGCTATTGAAGTTTTGAAATAGTATTAAAGTGGAACATTCACAATTATCTTTAAAGTTATTTAAATATTCCTTCCTTATCAATGAACATCATACTCATGTGAGGAAAGGGATTTTGTGTTTTGTGTCTCCATATAATTCAAACAGAGTAATGAAACATATTTAATTTTTTTAAATTTTAATTATTATAGGTGCATAATAGTTCTATCTATTTATAGGCATATAACATGAATTAATCAAATCAGGGTAATTGGTGTATTCATTATCTCAGGAATGTGTCATTTCTTTGTGTTAGAAATATTCCAATCACATTTCATTAGTTATTTTAAAGTATACCCTGACTTATTGTTGATTATGGTCACTTTGTTGTGCTATCAAATATTGTTCATTCTATCTAACTTTATTTTTGTGCCCATTAACCAGCCCCACTTTATTCCCCTCCACTACCCTTCCCAGCCTCTGGTAACCATCATTCTATTCTCTGTCTCCATGAGATCAATAGTTTTAATATTTAGCTCCCACATATGAATGAGAACATGCCAGATTTGTCTTTCTATGCTTTGCTTATTTCACTTAACATAATGTCCTCCAGTTCTATCCATATCATTGCAAATGGCAGGATTTCATTCTTTGTTGTGGCTATATAATATTTCATTGTCTGTATGTATCACAATTTCTTTATACATTCATTCATCGATAGACACTTAAGTTAATTACAAATCTTGGCTATTGTTAATAGTGCTGCAATAAACATGCGAGTGCAGATATTTTTTCAATATACTGAATTCTCTTCTTTTGGATATATACCCAGCTGTGGTATTGGTGTATCATATGGTAGTTCTAATTTTAGTTTTATGAGGAATCTCCATACTGTTCTCTATTGTGGTTGCACTAATTTACATTCCTACCAAGAATGTAAGACGGTTCCTCTTTCTCCACATCCTTACCAGCATTTGTATTGCCTGTCTTTTTGATAAAAGCCATTTTAACTAGGGTGAGATGCATTAGATTATAATTAGAGGGCATTCAGTGTTGTAATGAATATATTTTGATTTCTCCCTCAATTATTTTAAAATGTTTAGGTGGTAACTGAGCAAGCAAAATGGAACAAAAAGTATTTCAGATATCAAATTGAGTTTCTGAATTATTTTACCAAGAATACAAGTGTCAGGGAATGAAAAGTTCTAGGGTGTAGTTTTAAGTACATGACTAGGATAACACGGAGAAAAATATCACTGCACATAAGGAGCTCAAGAAACTGAGAATTCAAGGTGATGGTTTGTCTATTTACTCGGGCATTAAATCTCCCATGGATAATGAAACAGTGAATATAAAAACAAAAAGTCTGAGATAAATTCCACTGAAAAAGAAGAAGAATACAGGTGCGGGATCTTGAGCAGCTGAATGCAGTAAAACTGAACAATCAAACCTAAAGGAGTTGATATTGGTTTTGAATATACTTTGATTTGTATCATTAAACAACATCTTCAACTCTCTTTTTCAATTCTAATATATTTAGTTGGGCTCATTTATAGTTCCTGAAAATAAATGCACATTTAATGGAAAAGTTATTTTACTTACACTAATAGTTTTCTATAATTTATCCTCATTTGGCCTAAAGATTGATTTATTACTTTTTCTCATAGTTTGTAATCCCTAGTATACCAAACAGGAGCAGGTACATAATTCGTGGGGCCCAGTCCAAGTGAAAATGTGGGGCCCTTTGTTCAAAATTATTAAGAATGTCAAGACAGTGACAGTAGAGTGTTAAACCAAGTGTGGATGTTTTCTGCCCATGAGCCCTGTGCAGTGACACAAATGGAATGCCCATAAAGCCAGCCTTGACACCAAGATAAATATTTAAAATATCCTTCAATAAATTTTTTTACCTTGATGCTTCAGTGAGTTTCTTTTTTGAAAACTAAGGCTTATGTCTCTAGCCCACACATCTAACAATCATCTCTTCTGTTTAGAAAGTTACCAACGAAGTATGGTAGAAACAGAGAGAAGTAAAGGGGCAAATCTGGAAATTTTACTGCTAAACACCTGCCATGACTTTAGCTATCACTTTCTCAATTGTCCAGATAAGATAAAGATTCCTCATTGAAGAAAGGGTGAGAAAAAATTTGGAGTGGAAAAGAAACAAGAAGATTGGTACTGGTGAGAATCTCTATGCAAAAGACCTTGCCCTGAACAAAATCAACATTAGCTTTGAGGAGAGTGACATAAGGGAAGCAGATAAATTTGATGAAATGAGTGTGGAAGAGACCAAAGTCATGTTTCCCATCTAAGAGGCCACATTGAAACACATGGTCTCTAAGCCATAAAATTAACAAAGTGGTAAAGTAGAGTTGGCTTTGTGTTATAATAAAAGTGGAGTGATCCCCAAACTCTCCCATAAAACCAAGGAAAAATGTAAGACAGGCTTTCCATGCCCATAAAGTAGTGTGAGATCTATCTATGAGATCTATGAGTGTACTACCTGAAGAGGTTTTTCACTTTTAGTAGATGGGGGGAAGCCCTAGTTGCAGTAGGTCCTTGAACATTTGCCAACATAGATGGTACCTGAGTAAGAGAGGGATACATGGTTATCTCACTAGTAGCCACTTTAGGACACAACAAGATGTGGCTACAAGGAGCAGAAGCGGGTGCGTCCTTTCCAATGATGATCCAGAGCTTGGTAAGCCTTCAGGGTTTAGAATTACCCTAGAGGGAAGATAGGAAAAATTCTTAAAATGGCCAAGTCTTTTGGAGGTTTTGTAATTATATTTTCTTCTTAGTGGCAGGAGGGTAAATATGTTCATTAATTTGAGTTATAGTTAAATGAATTTTTTCTATGCACATTTGAAGTTTTATTTTAAAAATAGTATACTCACTACAATGGCAACTGTCTTTTCCTCCATAAAAACCTGTGCTTTAAAAGTAAATGATTATTCATGTCAGTATGAATGGGAGAACACTAATATATTAAAACAATTTTCAGTGTCCTCTGTGAAGGAATAATGTCTTATTTTTGTATAATTATCTAAAACATTTTTACTGTTTTATAATAAATTTTAAACTCCTGAATGTAAATGGTTCATGACATTATGGCAGATTCATAGAATCACTTTATCAAAGATTTAAACCAATTTTGAATGATTCCGCATGACACATTAGACAAATACTTTTTAATCTCAGGGTAACAAGTTTGCATATGTATTTTTCTGTGCTTTGCTCTATTTTTATTCTGCTATGCCAACAGCAACCAGTATCATTTGCTACTTGTATTTGTTTTCACTTTTATTATGTTTATTATTTTTTTTATTCCTGCATATTATGGGGGTACAGATGCTTAGGTTATGTATGCTGCCCTTGCCCCTAGCTCCCCACCAAGTCCGAGTTTCAAGTGTGTCCATCCCTTGGAGGCTAATGTGTTGAACTATCGTGTACTAAAATGAAACTAAACTATTAGAATGCTGTGAAGAAAAAACAATTCTATATAATACATGTTCAAATCAAGGCAGACTGATTTTATGTTGATTTGTCACATAAATTCAATATGGGCAGCACATGTGTGTCATAGAATACTTCTACAGTTTTGAACGTGAATACATTATTTAACCTAGAAGAGTCAATTATCCATATTTGGATAAAGTAATACTCATTAGTAGGTCAATTTATTAACTAAAACTAGAGATATTTCCTGTATTAGTTTGCTAGGGCTGCCATAATAAAGCTTCATAAACAAGTTGGCTTAAACAACAGATATTATTATCTTACAGATGGCTACAAGTTTGGTATTAAGGTGTCAGTGAGGTTGGTTCCTTCTGTAGGCCGTGAGGGAGACTCTGTTCTGTGTCTGTCTTCTGGCTTCTTGGGGTATACCAGCAATTTTTGGCATTCTTTGGCATGTGGAATAATTAACTTCTATCTTCACAAAGGCATACTCTGTGTCTGTCTGTGGCCAAATTCCCCTTTTTATAAGAATGACAATTATATTGGGTGATCTCATCTTTACAAGTTAAGATGCAAAGACTCTAATAGGGTCACTAGGGTTAGAACTTCAACATCTTTTGGGGGATACCATTCTACCTGTAACAGTTCATTTCTTAAATATAGTGTATTTCTGATGTATAGTTAATGCCAGATCTTCAAAAATTTATCCACTGTAACTTTTCTGAATTTCCTCTATTTACTGGCTGATTTTAAGATTGTGATTGAGGGTGAAGAAAGAGAAGTTTTGTTGATTTCTCAGCATAAATTGGTGGCCAAGCCTAGTTTCCATGCAAGCATTGCTTTGGGAATTTCAGCATGAGTTCAGTAGTTGTTAATATTTCCCCACTTACTATTTTTTGGGGAAGTCTCAAAGGGAAGAAATGCGGTTAATAGAAACTTGTATTATTTCTGTGGTCCTGGAAAAATATGGACCAGTAATATCTGATTCTTCATCATATCCTTTAGTCAGGAATTACTCTTTGAAATGAATAATTACTGTCCATTTCCTTGAAATACCTTGAAAAATTTTCTGGTTAAATGCAGAATTATTCCCATCTCCAACACTAAAGAAATATATATGAACACGTGTATTTCTTTTGCCATGGTTGCAGGCAAAGAGCATTGCAAAGGAACACATCTATCTTTTTATGAGACACACTTCCCAAGAGCAGTGTGAAGGGCCCAATTTAAAGTGAAGCACACACTATTAATACTTAGATGGGTACGGGGTATTTCATCAGAGGATCCACAAACCTTTGCAACTGCAGAATAAACTTTGAACACACTTTTGAATTGTGGAGTGATGTGGGGGGAAAGAAGATATGAGGAAGCTAAATTATGTTTTATCTCTACCTCTTCCTGAATAAATAAACTTTTATTTTAAAAGCCCAGGTGTCAAGAATGGCTCATTAGCACAGACCATATGTTGAAATAAGGAGGTCTAGAATAAACAATCCGTAATTATAAGACAGTTATGACTTTCTTTTTTCTCTTTTGAATTTTATTTTAATCCATTACTTGATTTTATGGATAGGGCCAAATGATTTAAAATTTGAGCCCAGTAGAAAAGAAATTGTTACTGGCGAGGCCAAGTTAACTCAGTGATTTCAGCATTAGTTCCTCACCGGGTTTTTGGAATGAGAAAACACTATGGTGGGTCCTCAACTCCTAGCGGCTATTTTCCATGAAATATTCTATGTTATCTTAACTTTGACTATTCACGTGTTTCCTGGATTAAGGATGCTAACTTAGAATTTGTAAAGAATGGCACCTGAAAAAGCTTCCCCAGGTAAGGAAAGCTTTTGAAAATAAGTGATGTTGAAACTACAACCTGAAGGATGAGACAGAGTTTTCTAGGTGAAGATAGAGAAGTGAGTGTTGCAAGTATTGGGATGGAGCCCAGGGAGCACTTGCTCTGTTTACCAGACTAAGAGTGGTTGGATGACCTTGAGGAAGGGGAGAGTTATGGGGGGATTGGGACTGCAGAGGAAATTATCGAAATGCAATAACATCATTCTTTCTGATTTATAATCCTTACACCCATATATTGTCAGCACTAATAAATCACATTGTTTTCTTCGATGGGTAATCAGCACACGTTAGTTGCTTACAGACGCCAGACTTAGTGTTAACTCAACTCTAGTTCCCAATGTAACTTTGTCTTTTGTTAACTGATTTCAGAAAATGTCAGTTCTGGAATGTGAAGACAGCTAAAACCATAGCAAGAAGAGAAAAATAAACATGACATAAAAGAGAGGCAATAATAACCATAACTGAAGAGATCTGAGCATAGATTGATGACAGAAGAGCAAATATGTGGCAAAAAAAAATTGCCATTGTTTTCTGGAAGGGCAAAATAATTAAAACCTTACCATTTCAAACCAGATTTTATGCAATATTTTTTTATTTCCTAAATAGGAAGTTTATTTTCACTTTTGTATTTTTATTGTTTTATCATAAAGTCAGCCAAAGTAGAATTATGAATAAAAAATGTTTTATGTTTTCTATACTTTCCCTTTACTTAGCAGTGTTTTAAGAATTATAACTATATTTCCCTAAATTTAAAAGAAGTCATACCATTTAATCAATTGATGAGTTTTATATTTATCTTTGTAAATTTTCTACTTACCTATTTATATTTTATGCAAATATATCAACAACGTATTAAGTATTATGTCAAAAATATTAATTTTTGAAATCATTTTCTATTTTTTTTCTTAACTAGGGTTTCTTATCTGAAAACAACATGTTTTGCAAATTATTATTTACTACATAAAATTAATTTCTTCTGAATACTTTCATGCTTATCACAAAGCTTTTGAAGATGGCACTGTCCATTTCAGTTAATGGATTCTGTGAGACGTTTCCTTTAAATCAGCAAAAAGAAAAAAAAAAATGACGTTTCTTCCATCTAGAATGTTTATACCAATCATAAAAGAAAAATCAGCTTGTACGAAATTGGTTTTACAAAGGATATGTTAACTGCAACAGAGTTCAATGTATATGGAAAATGTTAGATGGAAACTAAAACTTCAACATTGTTTTTAATTAAATAAGGCTCATTAGTTTTGAGTTTGTCAGCATAATAACTTAGATATTTCAAACAAATAATGGAGTCATTATCATTAAATCATATGTAGATCTGGAAATAAGTATCAATGAAACAGATTTCCCTCCTTTACCTTTTCTCCTTCCTGGAAAATGGTAATTTCTTAGTTTCTTGTTTACACATCCACGAATGACAAACTTTCATGCAAATTTAGAAGAATATTCTACAGCAAAAACTTAATTAGCATCAGGAGGAACCATCCTAGTTAAAGATATTAGTACCTCAAATTACAATATGTTTAATTTGTTATTTTGAGCTAAGAATTGAACTCCTTTGCAATCTCGTTTCTTTTTTTTTTTCAGGTGTAGATATAAATTGGAAGAGTATATTTAATCATTAATTTATAAAAATACATTTCTAGGTGATTTATGGAGAGAAAAAGGTACCCAGAGGGTAAGCTAAGGAAAATAGTCGGAAAAGGGAGGATGAATGCAATCAGTTCTGCAGTTTAAGTAAGATTAACTGATCAACACTTAAGTGCACACCTAGTAGTAACATTCATCGGATGCTGGGCAGATGGGAGGGGTGAGTAGGGTATGGGTGCAGTGCGCACTGTCTGTGGGATGGACACACTTGAAGCTCTGACTCAGGTGGGGCAAAGGCAATATATGTAGCCTAAACATTTGTACCCCCGTAATATGCTAAAATTAAAAAAAAAAAAATTGAACTGTCCTCCATTCATAGAAGTGAGTGGAGCAGATTATTTTTTCTAATCTCCACAGAGAAAAAAACTCTAATAAAAGAAAGAACTAAATAAAATGTATCCCCCAAAAGATAAAATCAATATTTATTTCAAATGTTCATGAAAAAGAAATAAATACACATCTTAGGTGATCTCATTAGGCACAAATTTTTAAGAAGGCAGAAATATTGCAGGCAAGACCATGTCATTATATTACATTAAAATAAAATATCAAAAACATAACCACACACAAAAATGTAACTAAAGAATAACAGTTACATGATAGCATTGAAAACCATACTAATCATTCAAGAATCAAATATATTTTGGAATATTTAGAATGAACACACAAATACATATATGTATAATTAAATATTACATATCAGTCTCAGTGGGATATTGATAAAGTTGAGCAAAGAAAAACAGCAACAATATTAAATACTTTTGTTACTTTAAAAATTAAGAAAGATAATATTCATGGATTTAAATATTTAGCAAAGAAAAGCAACAAAGAAAACTATAAGAAAGCATAGGGAGACAATCAAAGATTAAGGTAGAAAAAGCAAACTCTAAAACAAAAATATGATGAAGAAATGTATAAATAGAAATGCAATTATCTGATAATACAAATACAATAGTAGCTAACAATCAACAAATACATAGAAAATGCAAACACTCAAAATAGAAGAGATAGTTATTAGGAAATCACAACACATACAAATAAATAATCAGAAGATTCATTTGGTCATTGATATTTAATAAATTTAAGGATTAGTATAAAATGGACAAAATTCTAGAAAAATAGAAAATAAAAAATGGAATCTTGGTAAAGAATTCCAATATAGAATGGTCTAGCTAAAATAACAGGTCACGACATTAACTGAAAAATACATTATAAAATGTTATTGTATATTCACAAAAAATGTTCTTCCAAGCATTAAATTTTGTCTATATTTCAGTTTTTAAATATCTTTGATACAATTTAAGTATCCAACTCCAATTTTTTATTTTAAAAAGTTTTATTATTTCATGCTAAAACGTGTTTTATTATGCTATATTTTTAGAAAACTGATTGTTATGAACTGAATTGTGCCCCTCCCCAAAATTTATATGTTGGATCCTTAATCTGTAACGTGATTGCATTTGGTTATGGGGCCTTTAAAGAAGTAATTAAGGTTGAACAAGGTCATAAAGGTGGGGCCCTACTCCAATAAGTCTGGTGTCCTTATAGGAGGAGGGAGAGAGTCTGGTGATGTTCATACACAGAGAAAAGGCTGTGTGAGAATACAGCAAGAAGGTGGCAATCCGCAAGCCAAGGAGAGAGACCTCAGGAGAAACCAAATGTGCTGACATCTTGATTTTGAGCTTCTAGCCTCAGGAGCTGTGAAAAAATAAACTTCTGTTGTTTAAATCACAGTCTGTGGTATTTTATCATGACATCCCTTGCAAACTAATACACTGATATGGAATTTATCACAAATCACTTGATTCTGAAAAGTTTAAAGTTCAGCCAGTCATATTTAATTACCATTGGCATGATATTTTTAGATGGAAATAGAGGATTCTCACATTGGCATATAAAATGTTGAAGCACTAACTGTGAATAAATGGGATAAAATATTGAGGTCCCTGTTTATTTTCATAAGACAATAATACTGAACACTTTCAATAGTTGTTCAAAATTATTCTTTCTAAGTTAAGTGGATTTCCTATTAAGACAAATAATTCGAAACTGCAGTTCTGTTCTATATTTCCAGGATTTTTTTAATTTTACAAGAAGTGTAAATAACTTATTTAGAACATATATTTATTAGTAGCCTGCTGCATGCAAAGACATAACCAATAATAGGAAACAAAACAAATAACCAAGACCATTTTAGATAACGTCATTAGAAGAAGCAAATAAAACTAGGTAATGTGATACAGAGATAATAGGAAAAGAGAGATTCTGCTTCAAGACCTGAATTAGAAAAGATGTAAGTAACCAACTCAACTCTGTTTATATTTTATATTTTCCTTAGAAAAACATGTAATCTACCTTCCCTTCTTGGTTAAATAAAAGTATAACAGCACCCTTTTCTCTAACGTTGTCTACTGAGTGCCTTCTATGTATCAGGCTTTGTTCTAGGCACTGAAGACATAGAGATGACTGAAATTGAACAAGTCTCTGCTTCAGTAGAGCTTATATTTAGTAGGGAGACAGATAATGACCATCACATGACACGTCAGCTGGTACATAAATTCTATAAAGAAACATCAATCAGGATAAGGGAACATTTGGGATGCCACTTTATATACTTGATGAAAGACTCCTCAGAGGAGGTGGTATCTGAGAGGAAAAATGAATTAGTTCCTGTATAAGGTATCACCACTTAAATTGTATTATTTGGCAGTGAAAATAATTGTGTCACAGATTTTGTTTCAATATAACATGACCAATCAGGACACGCAACCTTCCTGGAATGACTTTTCAAATTGTAACATGGATTAAGCCAAGAGTTGTCAGATTCATCAACTGCTACCCATTTGCCAACATGACTTGAAAAAAAACCAGCTCTGCATCACGTGTTGCACCGTCTGTAGGGCCCTAGATGTGCATCCAGGACGGAAGATAAATGCTTTGAGGCTAGGGGCTATATTTTCATTTTCAATTGTAGTTGAAATTTCTTCCTCTTGAAGTAATAAAACGACTTGTGAAATAAAGCAAATTAATTAATTGGATGATGGAGAACATGATATAATTTCATGGGCCAAGTTTCTTTCCTAACAATTTTCTTTTAATCTCACACGAATCTTGTGATGATGTGCTTCACAGGGAAGACTTAGAAAAGAGAAAAAATGAAAAAACACAGTGTTAAGTGAAAGGAGAATTTCTGCACTGGGAATGAGATTAGATTAGATGATTTCTAACAGATCTTCTTCCTTAAATCATTCAGTCCCTTTTAAATTTCAAACTCAGTTTTACAACTCAAGGGCAGAAAGGTCAGCAGATACAAGGACCCCTTCTTCCTTTGCCTCCTATGGATGTGAGAGCTAGGCTTTAAGCACTGGTGGTCGTCCTGCGGGTCTATGCTCTAGCAGACTCTTCCCCACTGCAGCTCTACTTTCTTCAATACAAGGGCATGGATGACCTTGTCATTGGATGTCAACTATTTTGAATTTGATTGCCAAGGTATCTGCACTTGCAGGTCATCTGTTTAGAAACTGTTGGAAATACCTGGAAACCTTAAAGAAGGGTGAGATCAGGTGCAGCCCCAGTGTTGATCATTATGCACTCATATAAAATACAAGTATATTATCGACTATATATCTCTCAAAACTACATGTATGCACATATTTTTGTGTATGCTTATGGGGCTCAAACATTTAAAAATCGAAAGATGAATATAATTTCTAAAAGCCAAGCATATAAAAATGCAGCATTTCAAAGTGTCTACAAATTAGCTAAGAAACAATTTTATTTTATAATTGCAAATGGTGACTGTTATATTCTCAAAATAACCTGAAAACAGTAAATTTAGGAACATATGCAATATACATCAAATGATGTATAGCATTGTTAAATATACAGAAAAAATATTGTACGAAGAATTGCAGCCATACTAAAAATTGTGTGGTTTTATATTTAGAGCCATTTTCTGGGATGTAATCATGGAAGGAATTCACAGGAATAAAAGTTTTGTTACAGAGTAATAATATTTTCCAAAGGTCCAATTCTCTCTCCCATAGTAACCTTCATTTGCAATATTGTGGCTGAGAAATATTACCTTAATTCTGCCTTGATAAATAAGTATTTTAGATAACACCCTTTGGAAGAAAAACACAGAAAAGCAATTCAATCAGCTTAGTGACATGGAATATTAGAAGTATAGCCAGTGGATTCAAAGAATGAGATCATTGGGAAACAAGCCAGACTTCAAAGAAGTATTAGCTTGAGGGGTGTTGATTTCTATCTCTCAGCCATGCTATGTGGTTCTTATTTCATTCTTTATTGCTGCACATTTGCTTCCTAAGTATCTTGGGGAATATGAACACCAACAGGTTCCAAATTCAATCATTCAGTTTCCACCACCACAGAAGGATTTGTGATAATATTCTTCTCAGTAAAAATATTCATGGCAGACTCTGTAAGCAAACACTAGTAGAGATTAGGTTCATGGTCTACTCCAGGTTCACACTGAATGTTGCTAAAGTTATGTGGTTATCAATGTGATAGATCCCATTTGCACCACCTATTTGGGGAAAAGGGAAATGTTTTTCTGATAAGAAAAGAGGTGTGGTCAAAGAACAATGTGACCTTCTCCCATTACTGTTCACTAATAATGTTAAGGCCAACTCATTTCATTTTTGAAAAGTTCAAAATGTTATACGAATTAAGTACATCTTAATTTTAAGCAAAAAACTACCAGTTGGCCTTAGCTCTGAACTCTGGAGCTATACCAGGCAATACATTACATGTAATGTGTCTTCAAGCATTTGAAAATGTATTACACATTACGCACCGTGATTTTTTTGCCCTTGCATCTACACTTCAACATTCTGCTTATTTTCCTCCTGAATGCACTCTGGCTTGATATTGTATCCATTAAAATTGATGCCGAGGATTGAACAAAATCCTCTAGCTATGGAAAACAAAAATGAATTCAATTGGAAGAATGAATCTATTACTTCTATACTGACACTATATTTTTTGTTTTCATAGTTTGAATTTTCAGTTATCTTTGTAATCACATAATTTATCATTCTTAAAGTTGAATTAAATTAAATTTCTTTATGTATCAAAATACATTGTTTATTTTTATTACATAAAATATTGTCAAGCTAGATCGATATAGTGTTAATATTAGATATATTTTTCTGAAATAAATATTTTGCACCAATTAATTGTTTGAATCTATTACTCGAATCTTCTGAGGTTTTTATGTCTTCATTTATTTTCAATATTATCTTTTCATCATTTTCCTATGATCTATTTATTTTCAAATTTTTTGAATAAGAATTCTGTGAATTTATATCTCACAGTTTTGCTAAGATAAATACTTCAAGTTTACATTCTTCAATATCATATTTAAGTATTACCAGCTACATTACTATGAACCAAGTGCAACTTTAACCCCCTTTTATTCATATTAGAATATTAAGCATTTTGAAGTATCTTGCATAATTAAGATAGAAATTTATATATACACATATATACATGTATATAATTTCAGGAATGTAGCCATTTTGTAGCAATTTGTGTAAAACTACATGTATACTTTCGTGAATCTATGCTGGATCCTACTGACCTCCTCTAAGTATTTAAATGACATATTTTGTAATATATAGTTAACCATCCATCACATTTAGTTATAATTTAAAGAACTTCTGTTCTCTCTGTGGAACATTTTCATCTCTATATTTTGGCTAGCTATACAATACTTCTCAATTACCAATATATTGCAAAGAGGCATTCTGCAATCATGTGTGTAAGTTATTTGATATACTGGAAGTGAAATGAATTTTAATTTGGAAATGCCACTTAAAATACTGAAGTAATTTCTTACAAATTATTTATTGACTATGTCTTGAATTCTTATTTAAAATATTTATTTTATTCTCTTCAGATTTCAGATAGTTTTCCTTTGTTAAGTAAATGGCATTATCAGTAGTTGAGAAGTTTCATACAGGTATGTAATCTGTGGGAACAGCATACAATTAGTTATACTAATGTATTTGATGAAGTCATTGCTATTTTTATTTTGAAAATCCATTAATCTCAAAGTATTATTTTTGTTGTATATAGTAAATTCTCTGGTCATTCTTGTCTCTGGTTTTCTAAAATTATACTACTGTTTATAACTATAACTATACTATTTATAACTAACATATAAATAATTTATATGTATCCAGTAATTCCTATTTTAAACTTCTGGGCTTATTAGTTTTTTTTTTTTTTTTGACACGAACTTTAGAGTTTCTGGACCTTTAAAAGATTTAGGGCATCCTAAATTTAACCCTTCACTAGATGGCCAGATTTTTGTGAAGATGAATCAGATCTCATATTTCTATTACTATCACTTCCTCAAATTAGCCCCATATTAAATTTTCAATATATACCTATTGGATGGTTAAAAAGCAAAACAAAAAAGGTATATAAACAACACATAACTGCTAAAAACATAGGCACATGCATGTGCACAGACTGTTTCATCAAATAAGATTGCAAACAAACAAGGTCCAAAAGGTAGCCATATTCTTTTAAGAGAAAGTATTATTAGCATCTCCATGGAAAAGTTTAGTAATTTCACAGCCATTCAAAAAATATCATGAAATCTTTAGAACGTTGAAAAGGAACCATAATCTGAATTTCTTTTCCTTCTGTAGTGTTTCTTCTTTCCTTTCTTCCAAGATTTTTTTTCAACCATTTCAAGTTGTTTTAATCACTAATGATGTTCAGACAGTACCGTTGTGCATTTTTACTTGCCAAATTGAGTCAGCTTTTAAGCAATCTTTAGAATTCAAATAAAATTCACTCTTCTGCTGACTCCAGCTAAATGCTATTCTCATAAATCATTCAAATGCATTTATAAATCATGTGAAAGAAAGTACCTGCACTTTATACAGTTACTAAAAATTCCATCACTAGTGATCACTTATGCTCTTATTTTAGATTACTTACCTTAATAAGAAGATAAGCAATAAGAAGAGTGTTTTGCTATCAAATTTTAAATATTTGGGGCTGGTAATTAAACTTGTAGTATGGGACCAAATGATTGCTGTTTAAGTAATACTTACTAATTGTTAAGAAATGCTTTTTTGAGGTGAGGAAAATAATGCATGTCTATCATGATGCCATACATATCATAGAAAGCCAGTTTGGTGTACTAAGAACTTACAATAGATTTGGTATAGGAAGGCATATGGGCTTTTCAATCTGACAAATATGTGTTTATATCTTATCTCTGTCATTTATTAACCCTATGATACAGTTATGAATTTACTCAATTGTGAAATGAAACTTTATTTTGCTCACTAAATTATGGGAATTAAATTAAATGTACATTAAAATCTTACTATTTAGAATGCTTTAGATAAATGTCACTTTATTTCATATTTTCTAAATATGAATAGGCATATGCTTCCTTCTACCACTTACAAAGAAGTGAAAATTTATTTTTCTGTATTGATTTGCTAGGTTGACATAAGAAAGTACCACAAACCGAGTAAATTAAAACAATAGAAATGTATTCTTTTATTGTTTTGGAGGCTAGAAGTCTGAAATCAAGATATTGACAGGGCCCCGCACTTCTAAACCTTCCAGTGGAGAATCTGTTTAATGCCTTTCTCTTAGCTTCTAATGTCACTGGAGATCCACGGCATTCTTTAGCTTGCAACTACATTAATTCCATCTCTACTTGGATCTTCACATGGTGGCTTTCCCTCTGTGCCTGCATGCATCTTTGTATTTTCACATGGTCTTTTCCTCTGTTGTAAGTGCACTGGTCATAGTGTATTGGTGCTCACACTAATGACATCATCTTACCTTGATCACAGCTGTAAATACCCTATTTTCAAATAAGGTCACATTTGCAGATACTCGAAATTAGGACTTAAGCCTATTTTTTTCGGCGGGGGGGCTCAAGTCAACTCATAATATTTTATTTCAAGAAACATATACCAATCAAAACCAATATTGCAATATTTCTCTCCACAACTTCTACACTCACTGCCCTCTGTTTTAAAAATAAGTCTGCAAACAATTATAGAAATACTAAATTTACCACTGTAGTATCATGTAGAATATTTTTCTACTTTATTCATTTTGTAGCACAAAATGTTATTATTATAGGCCAAAAAAAATTCTTAAAAACATGATTCCAAAATAAGTAGTTTATTAAACTGCAAAGTGTACAAGTTGCATTGTATTAAATATTATAGAAACTAACACTCTGGCCCTTTCCATCAATTTTTGTTGGGAAAAATAACAAAACATTCCCTCTGCTTTGATATATTGTGTCCTTTGAAGCAACAGTGAAGTGAACCATTAAAAAGTAAAACACTCCATTGAACTGAAAAACAAACTCTGATTGGGAAAACTAATGCCTTAGGAAGAAACAGGTTTTGTAATCTGTGCTTTCATGTCTCCTTGAGTCTCTGATGGATGATGAGAAAAACTAAATTCTAAACAAAAGGCCACAGTGACAGCAATAGTATTACTTCTTGTTTTGCATATCAAAAGGAGTTTTAAAGAATATCCAAAAATGTCAACCACATGGAAGGTGACATGACAGCAAGAGAAGCAACCACATCAATTTACCATTTTATAATTAATTTCCTAATGGCAAATGAGACATACATTTTTCAGGCCTTCAATATAATTGAAGAATAAAAGGAAAAAATGCTCTTATATTGTTCAACTTGATTGTTTTCCAAGTTCTCAAACATGAAATTAATTTAAGAATAATTTATAATTAATATACTTCTCCATTTTCATTATCTGGTTATATCATATTAACAGCAGAAATTGATATGAGGTTCACCAAGAAAGGTACCTTTCTGAAGAAGGTAATTTATTAATAAAGTAAAGGCTTTGTCTTAGAATGTATTGGCTGAGAAAAATAGACTCATAGCCAGTCTTAATTTGAATGGCGGGTATTGTCTTAGACTATGTTAAAATACAGCCATGAACCAAAATGTGTGACTTACTTAACCATGAACTCAATAAAAGGATAAGAGCAGGATAAAGGGGAATTTGAAGTACCAAAGAGGGCAGGAGTGGATGAGAATATTAAGTAGGGTAAACAGGGAAGACCTGACTGTGAAGATCAAATTTGAGCAAAGGTATGAAGAAGGTTAAGCAATTGACCAAACTGACTTCCACAGCAAGAGCTTCCCAGGCAGAGGGACCAGCCAGAGTAAATGTTCTACAGCAAGTTCCTGGTGGTCATAAAGGAGACCAAGGGGGCTACAATAAAAAAGGCAAAGGGAGAGAAGTAAAAGAAAGTATCAGAAAGATGATCGGGAACCAAGTTACGAAGAGTCTTCTAGACCCATGACTATAACTTTGAAAAGCCACTTCTGGATGCTGGTGAGTGGGAGGTGGTATCATGTCTTGTTTCTTGCTTAAAATGTGTAATTCTGGTTACTGTAATGACAGATTGTAGAGGGCAAGGCAAAAACACAGAAACCTGTTGGATACTATTGAAATGATCCTAGAAAGTGACCAGAGTAGGTGTTGAGAAACAGTAGGTTTCCAGTTATATTTTGAAGATAGGTTTGGCACGATTTTCTCATAAGTTAGAGATACAGTAAGGAGAAGATTGTATGTATGTGTGTGTGTGTGTGTGTGTGTGTGTGCACATGTAAACACCTGTGTATGTTTGTCAGTGAGAAAGTGAGAGAGACAGAAACAGAGAGAGACAGAGAGAAAGTCAAGGATACTTCTAATTCTAGAATTTGAACCTTGGGCAACTGGAAAGGTGAAGTTATCATCAACTAAGAGGGAAAAACGTGTGGGTTGATCAAATGTCAGTGTATGTCTGTGATTTTGGAGTGGGGCTATCAAAAGCTCAGCTTTGGATCTATTCAGTTGAAGAAAACTATTTGCCATTCATTTCACAACAACAAGTTATTTCTGAATTTTGTATTTTGTACTCATCCTCTCTACCTATGTCCTGACTATGGAAGAATCAGGCAGAGAAGAAGAAATATAGAATTACAAGGTGAGAGAAGATTACAAAACAGACTCGGGGTTCCCTTTCCCACTGCAGGTTGTGAGCTGAGTTATTAGCCCAACCTAAGCTTGAGCAAAGAAATAAAGTTTAAATTAGATGAGAGATGAAAGATTGGAGCTGAACCAGATTTGATTTTTTCATATCTAACTTTGTTTTAGATGGCATTAACCATGGAGATGGGGAGAACAGAGCATGCTTGAGAGCAATGTTAAAATAAAATACAACATTTTCCAGTTTATACCCCACCAAGGTCAGTAAAATTGCCAAATCACTTAAATATATCTAAGATATATTTATTATAGTAAAATATAAATGTAACATGCAATGAAGTCTATAGAAGCATGGGCCTATTGAATATGTATTTTGCCATCAAGAGTCATAGAAAGAAGTGAATTTAATAAGTGGACATGTGTCATCAAAACATAATTAAGATACATTAAAATATGTGTAAGTAGATGTGTATAGTTTATTGTGATTGCAACATTAGCAGAATAAAAAGAAACATTAGAAATAAGATTAAAATATAGGTTATGGGAATATTTTATGCACGTGAAATATGAAAATGAGTTTCTTGAATGAGATAATAAGCAGTAAGGAATACTATTTTACAGTTATTGAGAATCTATTATTTTTTAATGTAGGATGGTATTTGTTACTTCATTAGCAGGAGATATTTTAAATGCATTTTCGTATGTTTTCATGACTATGAGAAATTTAATCTGTTTTTGGTAATAACTGATATTTATAGAGAAGCATCTTTTAAAGTACACACAAAAATACAGGACTGAATGTTAAAAGACAACATATTTCAAGCATGGGTAAGGTTTATGGTAGAATAAAATAACTGATCAGATACTAGAAAAGTAAAAAAAAAAGCAGAAAAAAAAAACCAAATATAATTCCTGGGGTTTCGAAGATGCACTTATAGGGCAGGCAAGTTAGAAGGTAGAATCAGAGAATTTTACAAGAAGAAAAAAATTCCCCTGGAGGAAAACAATATCAAAGGGCAACTAGAGGCATGAAAGACAAAACGAACAAGCAAACGAACAAACAAAAACGACCAAGAAAAAATGACTTGTTTGCTTTGAGTAGAAAAAAAGCAAACAATAAAAGCTCCCCTCATAAATCCTATTTCAAATTCCTAGTATTGATTTTGGGTCACCCTTGGAGGTCTACATCCACAGGCTTGTGTGACGTTTCAAAAATTAATTATTTTATATATGAAGATCTGGCATTGGTTATGCCACCAGACTCCTGGAAGTATCATGTGCAAATTCTCACTAAAGCAATTAATTTTAAAAATTCCTCTCAAATAAAAGCCAGAGGTAAAGTTCTAAGAAATTTGAACTCACACCTATATGTCACTGGGAAAAAAAAAATGAGAAAGCAAGCCAACAATGGTGAAATGTGAAAATAACACAGAATTTTATAAAGGATTTAAGTTTGTTTACTAAAATCAAGGTATTTAAAAATGAGGGAGAAATAACTGAATAAAATAGACCAAGAATATTTGAAAGAAATGAAAATAATTTCTAGAATTGAATAGATAGAGAGACATACACAAACACTTGCACACAAACTATGGAATTGAGTTCCATTTCTAGTTATGATAGAGAAAAATGTGAAAAACCTCCAGTCGTCCTAAAAAATACATAAAAAAATCATGAAATAAACAAAAATATCATATTATTCTTTAAATCTTTCAAAATACTATGGACACAAAGTGATAAAAAAACTAGCCTCCAAGATGCAATTTAAGGAAGTTTTGGAAATTCCTGAGTAAATTATGGAGAACACTTTACTACCTGGTGCTAGTTGCTGAGAACCCAGGCAAGTCAGGCAGTGAAATAAACCGATCAGAGAAGGATGGTCTTTGTTCAGGGGAGGAGAATCCAGTGAAACTTTACATTATCCCATGCACTGGAGCATGGAATTTGATTTTAGAGGCAACATTAACAAAAAAAGATAATTTTCAATAAGTAATCTCTTATACACAAATATTACTGAGGAAGCAGATGATGAGGGATGGGGATAGAAAAGGCCATGAGTTCTAACAATCTCCTAGCCTCCCAGTAATGGGCTTGTACAATCTTGTAGTTTAATTGTTTCTCAGTTTCATGGCTTAAGGCTCACAGTCTGACAAAGACAAAGTTTCATTATCTCATGCTTAGATAATCTCAAAATCTCAGTCATTTGATCAAAAAGACTCAGAGAAAGTGCTGTCTTCGAGTCTAGTAGTCTCTAGATTTAATAGTCTCATGACATCAGAAAGCCAAGGCCTAGCACTCTAAAAAATTGGGGGATATCAGGTCCACCAAGCTCAGGTGTTTGGTACTAAATACTCCTAGAAAACATAACTGACCATATTTTAAAAGTAGTGGATATATGAGGGGAAGTAAGCCTAAATATAGATACAAAAGTATCTTCATCTAATTTAAATACTAATAAAATCTACTGATAAGATTAAAGATATGAGCCCAATGGCAATAGAAAGTAGGGGCCTCCTCTGAAAAGTAAATAAATATCTCCTTAGACTCCTGATATAAAGGATGTACCGAAAGAATATTTGCATCCCTCAACTCACCACATAGTACAGAATTATGGGTAAATAAATGGTTGTTATTTTAAGCCATTAAGTTTGAGGGTGGTTTTACACATTTGTTGGTAATTTAAACCCTTCCTTCACAGAGTTAGAAAAGGCTTTAGGCCTCAGACTTTTGGGGGGATCTTGTTTACTTCTTGTACCTCCATAGTTGCTACATTATCTTTCTAGGTTTTGAAAATTTGATTCTCTAAACCCAAGGATTTATTTCAGAAGTCTTCCCTTCATTGTATTTACAATCAATGCAGCCATTACACCTCAAGGCAAAGTAACTTTTATATTTGCTAACTCATACAGATGGATGTTAATTGTCCTAGAATCTTAATTAGCAAATCAGACCCAAATGCAGGTAACATTGCTTAGGAGAAATCCCAGTGGCATTTTTAGTGCTTGAATACTTATTTTATTCTCAAATATTCAACTGATCTTTCTTTTTTGTTGTTGTTTTGATGGTTGGTTATTTGGTTTCTTCAAGCTTATGGATATTAACCTTAGACCTGCAAGCATTTTTAGAGAAAACACATAGAGCATCTTTTAAGAGGCAGGGTAAGAGTAGGGTTGTCATTGGGATTATGACTATAATTTTAGTCATTCTCTTAAGTTTCCTGACTTTGGGGTGTATCTACATTGTTAAGTCAAGAGCAATCTGTCTGTAGAATATCTTTTGAGTCTAGCAATTTTAAGTTTCACCTCAAATTGTAGGGGTTTTTAAAATTATACCTGTGAGGTATTTTGAGTTTTATGGAAATTATTAGAAAGATATGACATTCCCCCTGGCCAAAGACTTTTCTTAACGGAGCAATTCAGGTGGGATCCTATTGATGGTATTGAAAGCAAAACTATCTAATGAAGAGAGCTAAACTAACACAGGAGAGTGACAGGAATCTTTTGACTGAGCATAAGAGAAAACATTCCAGAGCTATAATGCTTGAGTTGCTGGGTAATGAAACTTGCCCAATAAAGCTAACGGAAGTTTATCAAACACATAATTGTTATAATGTGGAAATGATCTGTTCAAACTAATGCACATATAAACACAATATATATGTGTATATATGAGTGTATATTTATTTATACACATGTAATCATATGCATACTCATATGTGTGTATATTTATATGTATATATATATGTGTGTGTGGGTGTATATATGAATTAAGCATTAAAAAACCTAGGACTGGTCTGTTTAGGAATCCCAATAGTCCAGAATAATTCAGTTTGAGTGTGAGATAGACACACACACACACATATATGCACATGTGTATATATGTATATATACATATTTATTTATACATACCTGTACTGTATTAGTCAATTTGTGTTGTTTATAACAGGATACCAGAGACTGAGTAATTTATAAAGGAAAGGAATTTATCTCTTACAGTTACTAAGGCTGAGAAGTCCAAAGGCAAGGGGCTGTATCTGGTGAGAGTCTTCTTTCTGGCAGGACTATCTGAAGAAACTCAAGGTTGTTCAGGGTACTGTATAATAAGGGGGCTGAGTTTGCTAGCCTGACAGCTCAGCTCTATTTTTCTCTTCTTGTAAAGACATCAGTTCCCCTTCCATGATTACCTATTAATCCATGAATGGATCAGTCTATTCACAAAGCCTACATTGGCCCTCTCAATACTGCCACATTGGGATTAAATTTCAACATAAGTTTTGGAGAAGACAAATAGCAAACCATAGCATATACATACTACTTCTTTATAAAATTTTTGATATTAATTCTCTTGGGGATAACAAGGGTTAAGGTACAGTTTTGGAGAAGATAATTTTGGCTGACCAGATGTTCATTCGATTGAGGAGTAGTGTGGAGTAGGTTGAGTAGTGTGGAGTAGGTGGCTACATAAGACCTGCACATAAATTTGAATGACAGCCCTAAGGAATCCCAGAAGTTTGAGCTGGTGTTTTATTCTTCTGGGATTCTTTAGGATTGCCATTCCAATTTATGTGAATGTTTTATTTCTGAACCCCAAACCAATCAATTATAGCACATTGATTGTGCTATAATTTACTACTTCCTTATTTGAGCTCCCTTATAAAATCCATATCTATTTCAAAATTAAAGCTATCATGATGGGAAGTGTTAGAACTCTTTATACACACCATGTTTGAGGTTTTTTTCAATCTCTGAAGAAATTTGCATCTTTTGAGAAAATAATGGAAATATACCATATTTGCAGGTATCCATTTATATGGAGGAGGTAAATCCTCAGAGTGTTTACCCTAAATACCTCAATTAAGAAGAGGTTTCACCAAGGGGTGTATGTCATGCAAGAATATAATCCATAGTAAAATAAATGATGTATGATAAGTAATTATTACAGTTTCTTATATAAACAAGAGATTACAAAATTGCTCTCTTCTGGGAGCATACTGTTTCTTCATTATTAATGGCTACCACTTACGCTTAAAGTTTTCTCTAGTCCTTCTGAGTGTTTGACCATAAATAAACAATTTGCCCTGTTCCAATGTTAAGTCAAGCTGTGCCATGAATATGCCAGCAGGGCTTCCTCCTGGGTTGTACCGCACTAAGTTCCAGCAATGCGATTAGCATGAGCCCAGATATAGGGACCACCTTACACATCATTCCGTCCCTTACAAAACTTATGTTTTGTACCTGATAACTTAAAGCATGTGATTTTCTGGGATATAACCCACAGTTTTAACATCAGCACACATATCAATTCCTCCCTTTAGACACTTTTCATAATTTCAAAATATCTGGATAGTACAGAGGAATTAAGATAATTTCAGTGAAGTCAAACACAAGTTTGAGTTGGCAGTGGCTAAGATATGATGACCTTGGGTAGGCTGATTGGGAATTTACATACACAGGGTCCAAGAGGAAAATACATCAAGAGAATTGGCCCTAATAACATCCTATCACTTGCAGAACATTAAATCTATTTATGATTTCATTCTCAAGGGAATGAATTTCTTTTGAGGAGAGCTTGCAGGGTTGGCCCATGGGATCCTATTAGAAGACTTAGGAGACTCTATTGCAGTCCACAAATAATTTTACAATTCCCCCAGGAGGCATTATAACTCAAATCTCACATACAATGCACTCAAACTGAATTATTCTTGACTCTCAAGAATTCCCAAGCAGATCATTCTTTTTTTTATTATTATTATTACTCCTTAATTCATGCAAGGACTCTATCTGAAGGGAGAACAACCCCTTCCCTTTTGTTTCTTGATCATTTTCTATGTATATGAAAGAAATAATAATGAATCTTTTGGCCCCTTTAACTTTCCCTGTACACTGTGCCCTAGCTTTCACATTTTGGTAGGAAAAGTCGATTTAAAACAAAATCACACTGGAAGATATGAGAAGTTCCAAACCAAAGATCACACTTACACAAAACAACATTCTTGCATTAATACTGATAAAATCTGTCAGTAGTTCATGTATAATCCTTTTGCTGACAAACAAATGACAAGACACCAACATATCACATTGCAGAAAAAATCTGATTTACTTTGCACCTTGACTTCACTTTCAGTAGGGGATGTAATGGAGATAAAAGTGTATAACAAAATTGGGGGAAATGTGTAAATTATACACAGAGAAATACTCTAGGCTAAGTACTTTTTTAAAAGGGGGTGGGAAATTTTAGAAAATTAGATGTATATGAAAGTGGACAAACATGTATAAAATAATATGCTTTCTGATAATAATTATGTATTATTGTTTGTGTAATTCTTTAAAAGTTATTTTATAAATGTTCCCAGTTTATAGGTAAGATGTTTGCAGTCCAAATGTGTAAATGCTGAAAAACATTCAGAAACCTTTCTTAAATAATAAGTGTCTTCGGATTTATGTATTTATTTGTATTATTTTATTGATATATCTTAGTTGTACATATTTTGGGGGTACATGTGATATTTTGGTACATGCATACAATGCATAATTATCAAATTTAAATTTTCCTCAGGCCTTTGCTTCAGAATCATATAGTAGCTAAAAAGGTTTGTATATGTTTGTTTACAGTTTGCTTTTAGGTCAATGTGTCACAAATAATCCTCATCTTTCCATTTTTAAATAGGTACATAATTGCTCAGTATGTGAATAAATGCATCACTGTTAATCCAAGAAATATTGGAAAAGCTGATTTAAGTCAATCATCGCTTATCAGAGTAGCTGCCATTAAAACTTTCAAAGGAACCAGAAATAATATGATGTGAAAATATGATTAAATCCTTCTTGGAATTTGAAGAAAGGAAAAATAGTTCAAATTATTGTGGGTTGCATATAGATATGTGTAACTATGAAATGACTATTAATTTAACTATAATCTCTAGTAGAATTAGAAATATTACAAGCATTTTTCAAGCCAACAAAGAACCTATGCCTATGACAAGATACAAAGCATGAAAAAAAAGATAAAAGAAAAAAAGAAAATGGAAGTATAAAGTAGTGAACCTACAGATAAGAGGAATTAATTTATATATAAAATATAAAAATAAAATATATCTGACTGTCTCTCCTAATAAAATAATTACATGTTCAATGTGAGATGGGAAATGCAAAATTCAATTGCAGACAGTCCTTGTTTTGCATAGAATCATATTAACTGAAACTTAAACATATTGGCAATGTATCCTCCAAATATGATCACATGGTAATATGTTAAGTAAGGACTTCCTGTGTATGATTTTTTAAATATCAGACTATGGATAAAAAAGACACATACACTTTAAAACTAAATATTTACAAATATGTATCCGGCAAACATTTGCAAATGCAAATAGAGGTAACAACATTAAAAGCATCCAAAGTAGTATTTTAACCAAACATCAAAAGCGGACTGTGTATAGCCTTCAGAATATAGTCGTAGCAATTTCATTAAAAGTAATATATCAGCTAAATAAGCAAACCCCGAGATAAACAAGGGAGAATTGCCAGACACATTGCCATTAAGTATTTGTCACATAATTTAAATGTATTCAATAATTACATACATAAATTGAATGATGTTGTCTATAAAATTGATTTAAGTGCTGTTGGTAGAAATCTCCCACAAAGACAAAATGCACTCTTTCATTCAGTTAATAAAAACCTAAAATCAAATGTCACATGAAAGACTATTGATAATCTTAAACATCAGGAAAATAAAACCATACAGTAGTTGAATTATCGTATTTTAATATTATGAAAGGAAAAAAACAATTAACAAAGTTGTAAGCAGCTAAAACGTGGTTAATATGTGTGAAATATATATAAAAGAAGCTTAAGTAACCATTGTGTTAAAGAAGAAAACAAATTTTCAGAAACTTCTGGAAGTTCCAAGCTGAAGAGCTCTACTCAGAATTAAAAATCATTCAGTATACTCCTGGATAGAGCTGGAACGCATTCTACTAAGTGAGGTATTCCAGGAGTGGAAGGACAAGCACCACATGTACTCACCATCAAACTGGTATTAACTGATCAACACATAAATGCACATATAAGAATAACATCTATTGGATGTTGGGCGGGGGGAGGGGGGGGGAGGAGGGGACGGGTATTTTCATACACAAAGAGTGCAATGCGCACCACCCGAAGGATGGACATATTTGAAACTCGGACTTGGGGCGGGGGGACAAGGGCAACATACGTAACCTAAACATCTGTACCCCCATAATATGCTGAAATAAAAAAAAAAAAAGAAAAAAAATCATTCAGTTAAATGCATTGAATATTTTAAAATCAGAGAATGATATAGGGAAAGAAAGCAGGTTAAGTAGTTAAAAATATGTGATAAAACTAACCAAAATAAAGAAGAGTTTGGTTTAAATTGGCAGAAAATATAAGATTCATATAATGTATTATAAAACAGTTAAATTGTGTATAATTAATAGAAATATAATAGACTCTTGAATTTTAAAAAACAGAAAAAATTCTGAAAATGTAATTTTCTTTGGATGAATACAAGTTATATTTTATCCTTATATAAGTTTGTGGATTCAAAGGATGTCTTAAGTTTCTAATAGTTTTTTTAATCTTGTCTTTTAAATTTTTAGCAGCATAACTCTTAAAATATAGTAAGTTTCTGATAAATTTATTCTAGTTAGTCGCACGTATCTATAACTTTGTTATTTCCTAGCCATAGGTCTAAATTCATCTCTATTCCTTTGATTCCTTCTTTAAATTAATGATATTGCTCTTGAAGCTATAGGGTTGGAAGGCTATCATCTTAATCTGAAATTTTTGGCAGGGCTGTGTATATGTGGGACATTGCCATTTAAAAGCTTTTAAAAAATGTTTTAAGTGACAAATAATAACTGTATATATTTATGGTGTAAAATGTGATGTTTTCATATATGTATACATTTTGGAATGATTATATTAACTTATTATCATATCCATCACCTCACATATTTTTATTATTTTTTTAAATTTTTTTTAAACTTTTTTTTAAGACTGATCAAGTGGAGCAGTGGGAATGGAGAAGAAACAAAGGAATCTGTAACTGGTTGTGATCAATTAGTTGTAAACACCACTGCACTTGGACCAACCTAATTTGTAGTGAGAGCATTTAAAATCTACTTTTCCAGTAATTTTGACATATATAATACCTTATTACTAACTGTGGTCACCATGATTTGCAACCAGACTTCAAAAATGTATTCCTCCTATCTAACTAAGACTTTGTAATATTTTGGTCAACATATCCTCCTTCCTTGCCCACCCCACCTTAAACCTTTGGTGAAAACCATTCTACTCTTTATTTATATAATTTTGATTTTTTCACATCTCCTGAATAAGTGAGATCATGTAATATTCGTCTTTCTGTGCCTGGCTTATTTCACTTAGCATAGTGTCTTCCAAATTAATCCATGTTGTCTGAGGTGACAGCATTTCCTTATTTTCAAGGCAGAATAGTATCCCATTGTGTATATACACCTCATCTTCTTTATTCATTCATCCATCGATTTGCACTTAGGTTGATTCCATATCTTCATTATTGTGAATAATGCTGCAATGAACATGGGAGTGCAGATATCTCTTCAACATACTAATTTCAACTCCTTTGCACATATACCCAGAAGTGGAATTGCTAGATAATATGGTAATTCTAGTTGTAGTTTTTTGAGGAACCTCTATACTATTTTCCACATGTCTGCATTAATTTACATTCCCACCAACAGTGTACAAGGGATTTAAATTTTCTACATGCTTGTCAACACATATCACTTCTGTAATCGCCGTTCTAACAGTGTGAAGTGATATTTCATTGTGGTTTTGATTTGCATTACCCTAATGATTAGTGACGGTAATAATTTTTTCATAAACTTGTTGGCCATTTGTATGTCTTCTTTTTAGAAATATCTATTCCAGGCCCTTGTCCATTTTTTAACTGAGTTATTTGTTTTCTTGCTATTGAGTTGTTTGGGTTCTTTATATACCTTGGATATTAACCTTTATCAGATGTATTGTTTGCAAATATTTTCTACTGATCTGTGGTTTGTCTTTTCACTCTGTTAATTTGTTCCTTTGCCATATAGAACCTTTTTAGTTTGATGGAATCCCATTTATCTACTTTTGCTTTTGTTGCCTGTGCTTTCAAGATTATATTAAAAAAATCATGAAAGGGTGCTGGATTTTATCAAGTGCTTTTTCTGTATCTATTGAGATAATCATATGGTCTTTTTTATTTAATTCTGTTTATGTGGTGAATCACATTTATTGATTTGTGTATATTGAACGAAACATTCTTGCATCCCTGAGATGAAATCCACTTGAGAGTGGTGAATTGTCTTTTGGATGGGCTGTTGAATTTGGTTTGCTAGTATTTTGTTGATGATTTTTTCATTTGTTCATAAGGGATATTAGTCTGTAGTTTTCTTTTGTTGTTGTGCCCTTTCCTGGCATTGGTATCAGGGTGATACTGGCTTCATAGAATCACTTAGGGAAGATTCTCTCCTTCTCAATGTTATGAAGCAGTTTCAGTTGAATGTGTGCCAATTCTTCTTTGCAGGTCTTCTGGGAAATTCAGCTGTGCGTGCGTCTGATCCAAGGCTTTTTTTGATTGGGAGGATTTTTATTACTGTTTCAATCTCATTACTTTTTTGGTATGTTCATGATTTATACTTCTGTTTGATTAAATCTTGGGAAGTCATGTGTTTCCAAAATGTATCCCTTTCCTCTAGATTTTCTAGTTTGTACGTGTAGATATTTTCGTAGCAGTCATGGATGTTATTTTGTGTTTCTGTGCTATCAGTTATGATGTCTCCTTTTTCATTTCTGATTAAGCTAATTTGGGTTCATGTCTTCTATTTCTATTTCAATCTTGTTTATCTTTTCAAAGAACCAACTTTTTGGTGATCCTTTGTGTTTTTTTTGTGTGTGTTGTTTCCATTTTGTTTAGTTCTGCTCTGAGTTTTGTTATTTCTTTTCTTCTGCTATCTTTTGGTTGGGTTCTTTTTTTCTAGTTTATTGAGGTACGATATTAGTTTGTTTTAATTTGTGATGTTTCTGTCTTTTAGATGTAAGCATTTAAGGCTATGTACTTCCCTCTTAAAGCTACTTCTTTTGTATCACATAGATTTTGGACGCTTGTATTGCAATTGTTGTTCAGTTTGAAAAATCTTTTTATTTCCATCTTAATTTTATCATTGACCCAAGGTTCTTTCAGCAGCAGGTTGTTTAGTTTCCATGACTTTGTGTAGATTTGAGAGTTCCTCTGGGAGTTGATTTCTAGTTTTATTTCACTGTGATCTGAGAAGATACATGGAATGACTTTGATTTTTCTGAATTTGCTGAGATTTGATCTAACATTTGATCTGCTTTGAAAAATGTCACGTGCTGATGAAAGGAATGTATATTATGCGGTTTTGGGGTAGAATGTTCTGTAGATGTCTCTTAGGTTTGAATCTATTTGTTCTAGATTCCTGTATAGATCCAGTGTTTCTTTTTTGATCTTCTTCCTCAATGATCTGTCTAGTTCTGTAAATGGAATGTTGAAGTTCCTAGCAATTATGATGTTGCTGTTTATTTCTGTGTTTAGATTTAGTAGTATTTGATCTATGAATCAGGGAGCTCCTGTGTCAGGTGCATATATGTTTAGGGTTGTTATATCTTGCTGAATTGTCCCCTTTATCATTATATAATGATGGTCTTTGTCTTTGTTTTTTACCATTATTGATTTCAACTCTATTTTGTCTGATATGAGAATATCTACTCCTGATTGCTTTCAGTTTGCATTTGCATGGAATATTTTTCTATCCCTTTACCTCAAGTCTATAAGTATCCTTGAGTTAGATGGGTTTCTTGGAGATAGCAGATACATGGGGTGTGTTTATTCATCCATTCCACTAGTCTGTGTCTTTTTAATGGAACATTAAGACCATCTACATTCAGTGTTAGTCTTGATATGTTTGGTTTTTCATGTTGAATGATATCTGGTTGCTTTATTTTCTCCTTTGTGTTACTGCTTTATAAGCATCATGAGATTTAACTTTTGGATGTTTTTATGTTGATGAGTATGGATTGTTCTTTTCCATATATAGAACACTTTTAAGCATTTCCTTTAGGGCAGGTCTAGTGGGGACATATTCCCTTAGTGTTTGTTCGTCTGGGAAAAAAAATTATTTATCCTTCATTAATGAAACTTACTTGTGCAGGATTCAAAATTCTTGGTTAGGAGTTACTCTGTTTAAGATGACTAAAAATGGGACCCCAGTGCCTTCTGGCTTGTAAGGGCTCTGCTGAGAGGTCTGCTGATAATCTGATGGGTTTTCCTTTGTAAGGTAACTTGTTTCTTTTGTTGCTTTTGTCTTGCAGCTTGTAGAATTTTCTCCTTTACTTTGACTTTCATCGGGCTGATGACTATATATCTTAATGGTGTCCTCTTTGCTATGAATCTTCCAGGTGTTCAATTATCATTTTGTGTCTGGATATCTAAACCTCTAGTGATATCAGGAAAGTTTTCCTTTATTATATTCTCCAATAGGTTTTTCATGCTTATTGCTTTTTCTTCTTCTCTCTCAGGGATACCTATAATTCTTATGTGTGTTCGTTTTGCATAATCCCGTATTTCTCAGTGATTGTTTATTCTTTCTGTTCTTTCACATTTTTTGCCAACTGGCTAACTTTGAAATCCTTGTCTTCAATCTCTGAAACTCTTTGTTCTTCTTGGTCTATCCTGTCATTAAAGCTTTCTGATATATTTTGAAGTATCCTGAATGACTCTTTCATTTCTTTATGTTATGCTATCTCTTTTTTAATGTTATCTATCACTTTAGTGATAGATAGATAGATAGATTTTTCTTTCATGTCCTGAATTATTTTTTTGGTTTCTGTAGGTACAACTTTTTGTTGAAGTGATGACAAGAGAATAAAGGTGAGCTGGAAGATAAGGTAGTATGTAAGAAGTGTTTGGTACACTTCATCCCTTGCACTAATCAGCTTCAGACCACCTGTGTGTGAATTCTGATACATTCCAGAGCCTTCAGCATTGTGACTTGCCTCCTTTTCTAGGAAATATTTGATGAACAATGTTAAATGAATGAGCTGATGCAAGCGGTTTCAGAGACAGTATTTAATATTCATCCTCTTTAGATTTTTCTCATCTTTGATTAGCCCTTCAAGGTGCCTAGATTTGTGGCCCATTGGAGGTAATTCTGACCCTCATAACCGAAGCATGAGAATCTTTAGTTGCATTATACTTGTAAACGTTTGGTTATCACTGGGCATGACACACTCATAAACACCCTAGGGGATGCTTTGGAATCTAGACATACTCCTTCTTGCCACCATTGTGTAGTAGTGATCTCAATATCTTCTGAATATGATTAAGTCTCTTTCTTAATGGTAGGATTGTCTGGCTTTGATCCAAAAAGTGAGTATAGATTTCAGTTTTTATTATGGTAGCTGAGTTAGACATCTGCTAAGCAGTTCTCAAGTTTTTTTTTGTTTACAAAAATCAACTAACACCCAAATCAGCTTCCTATCTGTCTCAACATTAGTAATATCATGATCTTTTTGAGTAAAGGCACCTGGTTGAATCTCTAATATTGATGCTCATTATGACAGTTACATTGAGATTATTCCCGATGATAAATGACCTGCTGACCTCTTCAACTCCAAAATCCATGCCCAGTGGTACTAGGGAGCCCAGATCCGTGGCAGTAGCTTCTAAGATCAACCCCGGCCTAGAGAAGGAGGCACACTTGGGTTACACAGAGATGTCAGTGTATTACCAGTTTAATTCTTATTACTAACAAAAGAAACACAGTGGTCCTCCTTTATCCATTGTTTTACCTTGCACAGTTTCAGTTACCTATAGTCATCCACAGTATGAAAATATTAATGGAAAATTCCAGAAATAAACAATTCATAAGTTTTAAATTTTGTGGGGTTCTAAGTAGTATGATGAAATCTCCATCCCACCTGGGACGTGAATCATCCCTTTTTCCAGAGTATCCATGCTGTAAATACTACCCGCCTATTAGTCACTGAGTAGCCATCTTCATTATCAGATTTAAAAAAATAAAACATAGTATATAATACATAAAGTTCAGTACTATCCATTGTTTCAGGCATCCACTGGAAATCTTGGAATATACCCTCCTAGGATAAGAGGGGACTACTATATCTTTTGACATTTGCCATGGAACATATTATACTTCAGTGGCAGATTTTCTAATATCAAATATTAGATTATTTCTATGTTTCTCTTCTCCCTGCATCTTCTGGCTTTGTTCTGAATATTCTATTTCATTCGCCCCAATCATAGATGCTTCTAAAATTTAAAAAGTACTTCTAAGCATTGTCTCCCTAGGTCTCTGCCAGAACATTAAACACTGAATCACAATAGTGTGCCCCTATGTAAATAATAAGCCATATAGTTTGTAGTCCTGGTACAAATTCCTCTCCCTGATACACTCTAACATGTGCTCCCGAGTATTCTTTAATGATTATTAGTCATATTTTTCAGTTATTTAAATATGTTTGTCTTTTTCTCTTGAAGAAACTACTGTATCATCTTCCCTTTTCTCTGTTTCAACGGTCTCTAGTTAGAGATTAGGAAACTGTGAGGGAAAATAGAGTCAGATATTAGATAATACAAGTATCATCTTGCAAGGCATGGAACCAGATGAGGCCTTTATCAGGACTCTATATGAGGAAATAATTTAGTATAAATAAAGGAGCTGTTTCTTCCAAACAAGATATTGAAGATGACTTGAAATTCAATATCCTCAGGCTTTTTCACATAATTGTCCACATCCTAGATCTTTAGGTCTTTCTTTTCTACAAACCTGGGTTCTTCTTGGGCATGGGAGACCCATGGGTGTTGTTCATTTAATGTCCATTGTAGCTCCAGCACACTTACTTTTAAATCCTGAGCCTGGTTTTCATCAATATCTTCTCTGTTCTGACAGGATGACTTCACAGTATGCCTTTAGTTGATAGGTGGCTAATTTAAGTCTGCCACTTTATTTTTCCTCAACTTCTAAAACGGTTAATTAAGGAAAACTAATTGCACAGCTCTTAATTTTACTACTGCTTTCATATTGATAACATATGCAGTTAGTGTACAAACCAATGCTTCATGTTCTGTCTGTACCAAATTCCAATCCACCCCTTATAACTACCTGAGAAATTGTAATGCTACTACGTGCCAATAGTTATCATCACTCTACTTACCACAGACAATGGGAAGCCTATTGGGGGATTCTGGAATAACATCAGCCACCAAAGCCAATAAGTGCCAGTAATACTAATAATTGTATTAGTCTCTGTTACCTTCAAAAATGGCCTGATAAAAGGGTTTCCATGCCTCTGGAGCAGGAGTGAAAGGGAAACTGATGCATGAACCTGTTATTAACATTTGAGGAGGTTAATAAAGCGAGAGATACACAGTAAAGTTGAGACAAATGGCTGACAGATTATCTTTGCATGCAGCTAGCTGGTAATGAAACAGGGGTTCAATAGAGTCAGTATGTTTAGAACAAGCTGAAGAAGCAGAAAGTAAAAGGGTTTGAGTTTAGAAAGGCAAACATGGGTGACATCATATGATACCTTGGACTTTGAATTTTATTTGAGTTTGATGGCAAGTTATTGTTGGAGTGATAATAGAAGAAAAATCACATGATCTCATTTACATTTGTTGAAGATGACTCTTGATGTTGTGTGAGGAAGAAAGGGTATTAATAAGTTGATGAACAGAAGCCTGCATAGATAGTCCCAACAAGAAGGTGGTAATAGTAGCAATGGAGTTAGTGAAAAATCCACCTAATGTGGAGTGAATTTTGGAAGTAAGGTCAACATGTGATATGGAGAGAAAATAAGACCTTCAAGGCAACTCTGAAGTTCCTTATTATTTTTTCCCCCTTTCATTAACTGGGTGATTTTTGAAGTCATTTACTGATATGGAGAAGACTGGGGGTCATATGGAAATGTTGAAATTGAAGTTTTGTTTTGGACATGTGAAGGATGCTTATTTGATTGTCATCTAAGCGCAAATGTTAGGTGGAAAGTTGAATACAAAAGTAAGGCTTGGGGAAAAATGGAGATTGGCTGTGTAATTCCAGTCACAATCAGTAAATAAATGTTGCTTGAAGCCATAGGAATATGACGTCAGTAAGAAGGTAGGGAGTTGTAAGAAGAAAAGGAAGCTCTGAGGACTGATTCTTGAAGAAATCTTTTTTTTTTTATTTCTGCATATTATGGGGGTACACATGTTTAGGTTATGTTGCCCTTGCCTCCTCCCCTCCAGTCAGAGAGCTTCAAGTGTGTCCATCCCCCAGATGATGTGCATCACTCTCATTATGTGTGTATATATCCATCCCTTCCTCCCCGCTCCCATCTGCCCGACCCCGATAAATGTCATTCCTATATGTGCACTTAGATGTTGATCAGTGAAATCAATTTGCTGGTGAGTACATGTGGTGCTTATTTTTCCATTCTTGGGATACTTCACTTAGTAAAATGGGTTCCAGCTTTATCCAGGAAAATACAAGAGGTGCTATATCATCATTGTTTCTTATAGCTGAATAGTACTCCATGGTATACATATACCACATTTTATTAATCCACTCATGTATTGATGGACACTTGGGTTGTTTCCACATCTTGCGATTGTGAATTGTGCTGCTATGAACATTCGAGTGCAGATGTCTTTTTTACAGGATGGCTTTTGTTCTTTTGGGTAGATGCCCAGTAATGGGATTGCTGGATCAAATGGTAATTCTACTTGTATCTCTTTAAGGTATCTCCCTATTGCTTTCCACAGAGGTTGCACTACTTTGTAGTCCCACCAGCAGTGTAGGAGTGTTCCTATCTCTCTGTAT
>CAUYRB010057956.1:0-24318 GCA_963574695.1 Propithecus perrieri | reverse complement strand
AGGCATGCGCCACCATGCCCGGCTAATTTTTTCTATATATTTTTAGTTGTCCAATTAATTTCTTTCTAATTTTAGTAGAGACGGGGTCTCGCTCTTGCTCAGGCTGGTTTCGAACTCCTGAGCTCAAACAATCCGCCCGCCTGGCCTCCCAGAGAGCTAGGATTATAGACGTGAACCACCGCGCCCAGCCTATAAAGCCTTTTAAACAAAAATGGTTTGGTTGTTCTAAAATGAAACACAGCAACAGGGGTGGAAATTGCTTGCTAGAGACTTTTTACCAAAGTGTAAGTATTTCAACTGCAAACTTACCTTATGGGAAAAGCATTATTCCTAACTTGAAATTCACATCAAAATTTATTGAGGAAAAACCTGACATGGGGTTCGAGGGAGTATCCAGAAGACTGATAGGTTCAAGATTTGGAAGAACTAAAGGTCTGGCCTTCCTGTAATTAGATTAAGCAAAATTTCAGGTCCTTATTACAGGGTGTTTTCATCTTGATATAATCAATCAGTATTTATTGAAAATCTAATATGCATTCAGCACTCCTAGGAATGATAGGAGATAGAGGAAAAGTAATAGACATGGTCTCCCCCACCATGACACCCATGATAGATGACATTCATATAAAAGGCACACTGCTAGGGGCTGTGGCATAGATAAGATCATCTGATCAAGGGAGCATATTGGAATTCAAATGAGTGACAGAAATATTATCAAAAGATAATATCTTGAATCTATCCATATATATCATTCACTCACAGACTTTGGTACTTTTTTTATTAGTAACAGATTACATGCTGTATACTATAATTTACTATGGCACACCAGTTTGTTGTGAAGTGAAAGTTGAAAACTGCTGTTTTGGCACTTATGACACTTGGGGGGGGACAGGGTTTACTCGTATAAAATAACTGAATAATTCAGGATCTTATAAGATATACTGAAATGTGGGGATATGTATTATGACTGCTCCTTGAGGGCTTTTATAGTCAAGGAAAGCCTTGTGGAGAAAATGGCTGCTAAAAAATGGATAGCATATCAGTTCAAGTTCTAATTGCAAGCACGACACAATCTGATCAATTTGAAGCAGAAAAGGAATTTATTAAAAAGATATCAGGACATATGGCATACATACCCTTTGACCCTACAATTTCATTCCTAGATATATACCCAACAGACACACATACATTCGTTTACCAATGTGGGCAAGAATGTGTACAACAGCATTTGTAATAGAACCAAACTGGAAACTATCCAAAAGCCCATCAGCTGTAGCATAGATAAGTAGTGTAGTATTCACCTGATAATACAAAGCTATACAGCAGCGAGAATGAATAAATTGTAATTACACATAACATGGGTGAATCTCACAAAACATAATATTGAATGAAAGAAGCCAGACAAAAAAGAGAGCATTGTGAATGATTCCAGTGATATCAACTTGAAAAACAGGTAAAACTGATCCATACTGTTAGAAGTCAGGATAGTGGCTAGCCTTGGGAGGGGAATAGAAAGTGGAAGGGGAAACAAGGGGGCTTTGGGAGTATAGTTGACCCTTAAACAACACGGGTGGTTAGGGACATCAACCACCTGCGCAGTTGAAAATCCACATGTAACTTTTGATTCCCCAAAAACTTAACTACTAATAACCTACTGTGACTGGAAGCCTTACCAACAACATAAACAGTTGGTGAACACATATTTTGTATGTTATATGTATTATATACTGTATTCTTATAATAAAGTAAGCTAGAGAAAAAATGTTAAGAAAATCGTAAGGAGGAGGAGGAAGAGGACGGGTTGGTCTTGCTTTCTCACAGGTGGAAGAAGATCTGTGTATAAATGGACTCACACAAACCTGTGTTCAAAAGTCAGCTGTACTTGTAACGTTCTGTTTCTTGATACAAGTGGGTTCAGTTTGTGAAAATGCTTTGAGTTGTAGACTCAATGTTACGCGCACTTTTCACTTAATTTGTTATGCTACGTACTTTCCTATATGTATATTACATATCAATAAAATGTTTGCATTATTAAAAATGTATATTGGGTAAGTGGGAATTACTGCCACTCTTGGCTGTATAGCCCAAAGCATGATTCAGTATCCCAAGTCCTGCCACTGAACTGCACTACCACCGCCAAGCCTGAAACTGCAGCTCACTCTGACGGCCTTGTTGCCTGGGAGCTTTATCCTGCTGCAGCTATTCCACCCCACCCTCCCAACAGCCCCCTTCCATTTGAAGTTCTCCTATTTAGAGTCTCTGGGTGGATACCTTTGTTAGGCAGAGCCTAGCACAGGTGCTCCTCCTTGCTGCAAGGGAGGCTGGGAAAGCAAGTATCCAACATTTTCAGCTTTTATAGTAGATGGTGACATCTGCCAGAAATTGTAACAAAGAGGGAAGGTTTCAGATTTTGGACCACCAAAAAGAGAGGCAAATCCATCTTGAGGCGAACATTTAGGTCAGTAGAAGACAGTGGGTTTCAAGTGTTAGGAACAGCAGAAGCCCGGGGTAGAGGCTGAATAGAGTATAGCATTTGGGTCCAGTAGAAACAAGTTTAACCGGATTAAAGGGTGTGTTCTGGGAAAATGGTTTGAGAAAAGTTGAAGGAATAGGGTGGGACAAGATTAAGGATTACTTTGAAAGTCAGGCAGAGGCAGAGCAATTTAAATTAAATATGGGAATTTTGGAGGCAGTAAAAGTTTTTGAATAAGAAAATATCCTAAAAGGAAATGATATTTAAGACTATTAAGCTGGCAGCACTTCTGGGGGAAGCTAGGAGGTGTCTGTCCTAATTTAGGGGTGGGGTGGTAAATTGGGAGTAGAAATAAAAGGCAAAAGTTGGATTTAAGAGAGAATTTTCAGGAAAAAGGAGGACTTTCTGAAGAGAATGAAGTAGAAACTATTTCCAAAACTTCCAAGCCTGAGCAGTTGATCCTGCCTTTCATTTAGAGCTAGAGAGGCTGAGGAGTAAACTCGTTTGGAGGAAGGAGAAAAATGAATTTTAGTTTGGGAATTGTTGAGTTTGAGGTGAGAGGTATCTGAGTAAAAGTGATCCCTGTGCAGTTGGAGATAAGGACAGGGAAGTAGAAAGAATCCCTCCTCCCAGGCAGAACCAGTGTGCGGGAGCCCTCAGGGCATTTCCCAGTTCTCATTTATGGGCTGCTGGGTAGACTATCTTGAATTTTATTTCAAGTGATAAATTTGAAGGGCGACCTGTGCCTTCTCTTTCATAAAATTTCAATTCTCATACCTCAGAACACATTGATCCTATTGCTCTTTTACACAATTTTCTTCCTACCGCTCTAATATCTCTGGAAAGAAAATGATTAATACATATGAGGCTTTTCCTGGTTGTTTTTAATAGTTTTGAATGCCTTGAATACAAGGAGAATAATATGCTAAAGCTAGGGACTTTAAACAAGACTGAGAGAGACTGCATATAAAAAGTAAACCTCCAGTTGATTAGAAAAATTATAAGTTGGTATTCTCGGCACCACTGCAGGGTAGCCTTGGATCAGTATGACAGCTCTCTTCCATATTGTACTTATAAAAGAATGGTCATAAAACCTACTTAGGCCTCAAAGGTCTTTTTGAGCCGTAGCCAATGCATTTAGTCACTGTCAGTAACCACAAGCTTCAGCATAATGTTCGGGCATGCTAAGGCAGCCAGGTCTCCAGAGCATGACGGTAGGCTCTTGTGTACGACTTGAAAGCTGTTGCTGAGGCACGCCTTCTTGGTATTCCTCTTAGGACATTTTTCTGTACAGTTTATAGCATGTCCCTGCCTGTAGATGACACTGGATTGCTCAGATATCATTAAAGGGTATGCAGCTATCTTAGCAGGAAACAGCTTACCCTTTGGGTAATGTGTGAGACAGTGAAGAAAACCCTTAAATGGTTGTCCAATATTTATGCTGCTGTTGCATTTGCTGGCATATTTTTCCCCCTTTGAATTAGTGTTTTGAGTCCTTGGGCTCTTCAGTTTAATAGGTAATGTTACTATGTTTAAGTATAGAAGATTAGACTTGAGTTAGCTGAAAAGTCCCAAGAGTTAGCTGAAAAGTCCCAAGGCTTTTCTTTCTCTGTAAGTTCTCTCTGCCTCAAGAGGTAGCAGGTTGAGAATTTAGGAAGTAACTTTGAGTCTATGTCAAAAGATTCATCAGCCTTTCTAATCAATTTAATTTTAAAGTAGAACAAAGTGATAAACTTTGCATTTATAAAAATTAACCTTTTTCTCCTGGCTCTAACAGTCTTTTGCAACTGTGCTTCTTTGATCATGTGATATGCATGCGTCAAAAGAGCTATCCTACATCTTATCACATCAGAATAAAATAGTTGGAAAGACATCTGTGTGTCATAGGTCACGTAGCCTGCAACAGGATTTTAAACAAGACCATAGAACACTAGATCTATCATTATTTTTGCAGAGAATGTTTCCCCAGCTGGTTTGAGAGAGGCAGGAATTTAATGCCCTTACCAGGCTTCCCTTTACCTTACTTACCTCGAAAAAACAAAAGTCCTGGCTGGGTGCGGTGGCTCACACTTGTAGTCCCAGCTGCTTGGGAGGCTGAGGCGGGAGGATCACCTGAGCCCAGGAGTTAGAGGCTGCAGTGATCTATGATTGTACCACTGCACTCCAGCCAGGGTGACAGAGCAAGACCCTGTCTCTTAAAAAAAAAAAAAAAGTCCTAACAGGCAAACTATAATTGCCTAAAACAAAACTTGCAAGGGACAGATAAATGTGGAAAGGGATTATTAGGAGGCAGAAGGCAGATGTCACCAGTTCGTACCATTACCTAAGCATCCTAGGTCTGGTAACCTTTTGGGGAGAGATAGTGCTAACTTTATTAATAGGATTCCATTAAAAATACAAAGAAAAACAATCACCAGGATACCATATATATTAAAAATACTTTGTTTCATTTTAGAGCCGTTTGAACTTCAGTGTTGGATAGAGCTTGTTTTTATTTTTTATATATACTTTTGTAGTGTAATTTTAAAATCTTACCTTTTTTTTTTTTTTAACTAAATCCAGGAGTTGTCCGGTCTTATGCATTGGAACTTAATTTGACAGATTCAGGAAAAGCCACTTGCCTTTATGCAAAATGGCATATGAATTTTACAATACAGTATGAAACTACAAACAAAACTTATGTAAGTAAATTTTTAAATTTTTCTTTGAGTTTAATAGTAGAAATTTAATTCTCTTTTAATCTTTTAGATACATGTATACAAATAAAATTTCATGTTAACTAACTTAACACTTAAACTATGTGGTTTTTTATTTTAAACATACACACTTGAAGGTATTCTGTTTAGTGTTGGAATGAGTATTTCTTCTGATTCATTGATTCTTTGGAGTTTTTTTTTTTTAAGAGTTCAAACTTTTTATTGAACATGTTACAAAAGAGATTTAGTCAAAAAGACCAAAGCCCATGTAATCATCAGACTCCTCAGATTCTTCTTTCTTTGCTTCCACTTTCTTCTCCTCAGCTGGGACAGCAGCAGTGGAGGGGGCAGGACCTCCTGCTGGTGCAGCACCAGCTGCTGGAGCAGGTCCACCAGCCCCTACATTGCAGATGAGGCTCCCGATGTTGACATTGGCCAGGGCCTCTGCAAACAAGCCAGGCCAGAAAGGTTCAACATTTACACCAGCTGCTTTTATAAGGGCATTGATCTTATCCTCCATGACGGTCACCTCATCATCGTGCAGAATGAGTGCTGAGTAGATGCAGACGAGCTCGGAGACGGAGGCCATGGCACGGGCGAGTACAGGGCTGGCGCTGCCAGGCGCGGTGCTAGTCGCCGGATGAAGTGAGGGCCTCACCCCAACGCAGCCTTAGCTTCCTCGGAAGGACCGAGCACCTTGGCGGCAGCTGAGGAAAGGGTCTTTGGAGTTTTTCTTGAAGTTGGTTAAGGGCAAATGAACTCAAGACTATATGGTGTGCAGGTCTAACTACTTCTGTAATATGTTTAAAATGTACTAACACCAAAGCTTGCCCTTTTTAAAATAGTTTGCTATTATTAATAAAATCTGGCTGGGCATGGTGGCTCACACCTGTAATCCCAGCACTCTGGGAGGCCAAGGCAGGAGGACTGCTTGAGGCCAGGAGTTCGAGACCAGCCTGGGCAAAGTAGCAAGACCCTGTCTCTACAAAAAGTAAAAATAAATTAGCCAGGGCATGGTGGCGCATACCTGTAGGCCTAGCTATTTGAGAGGCCAAGGCAGGAGGATTGCTTGAGGCCAGGAGTTCGAGACCAGCCTGGGCAAAGTAGCAAGACCCTGTCTCTACAAAAAATAAAAATAAATTAGCTAGGGCATGGTGGCGCATACCTGTAGGCCTAGCTACTTGAGAGGCTAAGGCAGGAGGATCACTTGAGCCCAGGAATTCGAGGTTATAGTGGGCTATGATCAAACCACTGCACTCCAGCCTGGGCGACAGAGTGAGACCCTGTCTCTAAAATAAATAAATAAATAAAATCTCCCTTCTTTGGTGTTTTCATTAAGATCCTGTCTACTTACAACCTAATTTTTTAAAAAAATAAGTTTAAGAACAGCAGTTTAGGTCAGTTTTCCTTTTCTTTTTAGACATACATGAATTTGTCCAGAGAACTGGTATGTAGCTGAAAAATCTGAGACTGGTTTACACAGCAAACCAGGCAAAGGGCAACCTGGCCCTGGGGAATGTGTGATTTGGGCTGAAGTGGCACGCCCTACATAAATGCTTGGGGCTCCTTACTGCCTGCTTGTTCCTCACCCCCAAACTTCTATTTCTTTTAGAAAACTGTAACCATTTCAGACCTTGACACCGTGACATATAATGGAAGCACGTGTGGGGATGATCGGAATGGTCCCAAAATAGCAGTGCAGTTTGGATCTGGTATTTCCTGGATGGTGAATTTTACCATGGTGTCATCATCATCTTCTTATTCAATTGACAGCATCTCGTTTTCCTACAATACTAGTAATAGAACAATGTTTCCTGATGCCGAAGATAAAGGTAACCTTAAGAATTGCATTTGTGTTATGCTCTCTTGATTTTTATTAATAATAAAAATGTAAACAATTTAAGAAATCATTATGAATGTCTGTTTTCCTAACTAGAATGGAAACTTCATGTCTTTATACCCCCCTTACCCAACCCCATGCATAGCACATTCGACCCTGTTTGATTCAGTGATGATATCTGCCGTCACTGCTTGAGTGCTTTCCTCTGTACCAGGTAGTACCCTAATCTGGTAAGTGAGTGAGCTTGATATTTGAAGCAAAGTCTGTTGAGCTATAGAATTCATACACTATTAAATAAATATTATTTATTAAATAATAAATTATTTATTAAATAAGCAACTATTTTATTCAGTAGTGGGCACTAAACATATTGAGCAAATGAGAAAATACTGTGCTAATAGGTATTTTAAATGTGTACAAGTTTAGTAACCTGAGATTAGGAGACATGCCTCATATTCAAATCTTTTTACCATTTAGATAGGACTTTAACTGAAAAGTAAATGATGGTTAATTAAAGGTACAGTAGTCCCTGCTTATATAGGGAGTATATCATTTCAAGGTCCCCAGTAGATGCCTGCAAGCTTGGATAGTACCAAACTCTATACAGCATATACTGTGTTTTTTCAGTCTCGTAACTGAGACTGCTGCTAACTACCTGACTAACAGGCAGGTAGTATGGACAGCATGGATATGCTGGATGAAGGGATGATTCACATCCTGGGTGGGATGGAATAGATGGGGAGAGATTTCATCACGCTACTCAGAATGGCGTGCAATTTAAAACTTATGAATTGTTTATTTCTGGAATTTTCCATTGAATATTTTCAGACCTTGGTTGACCACGGGTAGCTGAAACTGGGGAAAGCGAAACCACAGATAAGGGGGGAGCTACTGTAAAATGGCTAAAGTCAACATTTGCTGCTATTTTGAGACAATTTTAGGTCAAAATGAACTTGGCAAAGCATTGGCAATTAGGTCATTCTTGTAATTCCCCAAAACTGAAATGCGTATTAAAATGTTTTAAAGGCATAGATAGTGGAGATTTTAATTTTGTCAGGGTTATAATTCTCTCCTTTCTTCCTCCTCCATTGAGATTGGGTTACCATGGTGTTTGTAGTATTAATAGCTTAGCTCTTCTCACAGATAGCGTTTCATTCTGACCCCAGAAACACAGATAGATGGGCTTTAGTTGCCTAGATCTGGGGATTAATAACTCATTTGGGCTTACGGATATGACAGGATCATATTTTAAAGATCCAGAAGTGAATGAGTCCATGTAAAACTTGGGAAGTATTGCAGACTGAGACTTGGAAATCAGATCCTAGTTTTCTTTCTACTAATCTCTTAGTTTGAGAGGATAACTAAAGCAAGTGGTTATTGGCTGTTTTATGTATTTATCCTTGTGCCCTGCATTGTCTTTCAGAACTAATGTAAGATTTGCCCCTCACTTTCAAGGAGCTTAAAAACTAGTTGGAGAGACAAAGCTAAATTGTGTTCCCAAGTTATATGGAAAAATTGGAAACATTGAGCTCAGTCCGACTTTGTTGTTGTTGTCTGTGTTTTTGTTTGAGGGAGTAGAGGGTTCATAAGTCTTTTCTGACAATGTAAAGAAAGTTCCAGACCCTCTCTCTCAGAAAAATCAAACTGTAAACTTTGCATATGATACATAGTCCCTGAGCCCATCTGTGGATCCCTGTGGTTAAGAGTGTCTGATTTAAAAATGTTCCCACAAGTCGTCCTGATTAGGAGCAGAAAGGAGAGGTCAGTGTGTGTTGGAGGAGTGAGAAAACGTGGTAGAGAAGTAGGACCTGAGCTGAAACTCTGGCTAATGGTAGAACTTGAGTAAGCAGAGGATTTTGAGCAAGATGTTTCCAGCAGGGGGAAGCATAGTGTACACAGCTGTCTGATTAAAATAGAGGCTGTGTGTGTAGCAGAAGGAAAATAAAGTTGGCTAAGTGCAGTGGGCCTGAATTATAGGGGGCCCTGGAAGCCAAGGAAAGGCATTTAGCTTGATGGGGTAGGCACTGGGGAACCATCTTAGGTTTTTTAAGCAGGAGACTGATATAACAAAAGCAGAGACAGTAGTTTATAAAGAATATTCTGTAGGATTAATTTAGAAATGAGGAGACTGCAGGCAGAGATGCCAGCTTAAGAGGCTGTTATAGTAATCGAGGGCTGATGTAATAAATGCCTGGACCAACGGGACAGCAGTAACAGGAGGAAGGGTTTAATCTGACATCTTTGGGTAGAAAAACTATGGACTCTAAAATGTTAATACTTCTCTCACCCCCAGTTTATTTTAAAGAAGGGAGGATTACTTTTTTAATACTAGTTTTTATGTAATAAGATATTTGAAACTACTTGAAATTTAAAATGGCTTCCTTAAATGGACCGTGGATAATTGTTTTTGAAATAATTCAGTGTTTCAAGATACTAATTTATTTTTAGGCATCTGCTAATTGAAGTAACTTTGAAGCTGCTGTTTTCTTTTTAAAAATATTTTTATGATTAAAATACAGAAAAGTATAGAGAATAATATAACAGATCCACATGTATCCATTACCCAGAATTAACAAATGCTATTTTTTTATATTTGCTTCATCTTTTTCTTTGTTTAAAGAAACAAAATCTTGCAGACACACTTGAGGTTTCCTTTGGCCTCACTCCCCAGACCCGTTTTCCTCCCTGCCGGTTGAGAGGCAACCACTCTCATAAATTTTGGGTGTAGCCTTCCTGTCCATGTGTTTATCTTTTGCTACATAAGTACATGTTCATAAACCATACATAGTTTAAAAACGTATATAGTTTCATAACATAACTCCAATATGTCTGCAACTTTTTTTTTACTCATTTGTTTTTAAGGTCTATCTATATACAGCCAGTTTACGTATCTATTTGTTTTTGTTAATGGTGAGAAGTGGTTTGGGGAAAAATGTTCTAGTTCATTGGTTTAAAAAAATTCCTTTGGCCATTAGGGGGTGCCAAGGCAGCGTTAAGTGGCTGCTTGCTACATGATGGAGAGATACAGAAGGCGGCCTATATTAAGGACCTTGAATACTTTCCTTTCTTGCTGCTTCTCCAAAAGAAACTAAACCATTTTGGTAGATACGATTAATCATAGTCTTTTGAAGTTTCACTATAGGCATGCTAATGAAAACTCTGTACAGAAAATGGAATAGTCTTTAAATTCCACCCAGGAAGAGGTTCTATAACCTCATTAGAGTTAATATAAGTTGTTTTGGGATATTAGTGCAAAAATAAGGATTTATTATAAAATCTGTGATTAACCCATCTTTCCTGCTTCTTTACATATAGTCACTAAGTCCTGTCAATTTTACCTTAGATAGGTGTTCTCAATTTGGCTTCTTTGCTCTCCTCTTACTGTCCCTAACTATTTTAGTTTAGGTAACCCTCCCTCACCATTCACCTTAACCAGGCCATCAGCCTTCTAACTGGTTTCCCTCTCAAGCGGATTCCCTGAAAAGTTTTCTCCTCTGCCTATCCCCTACAAATTTGCTATTTTCCTTAAAATAAATTATATGCATGTTATTTCCTGCTTTAAAAACTGAGGCTAGCCCTCTACTGCTAACAAAAAAAGAGCCCACACTGTCCTTCGTTAGAAGATGCTTCAAAGTGTGACCATTTGCAACTTGTCTTTCCTTCTTAATCCCCGTTATTTTTTCCCCCTTACTCCTTATGTTTCAGTCACAGTGCATTTGTCATTCTCTTGAGCATGCCATACCCTTTGTCACTTCGGGCAGGGGGTACAGCAGGCAGAGAGAAGGACAAGAAAGCCTATATAAATATATTTATCTTATCACTTTTCTCCTACTTTCTTGGAAACAGCCATTGTTAATCTCATTTTGTAGGAATTGTTACTGTTTATGACCATCTGGCAATCAAAGTTCCATTGAATGTCATCTTTAGATGCAATAGTTTATTAACTTTAGAAAACAACAATGTCGTCCAGCGCTATTGGGATGTTCTTGTACAAGCTTTTGTCCAAAATGGCACAGTGAGCACAGAAGGTGAGTACTTAAAGTATATATTTCTATACTTGGATCCTAATTTAAGGTTAGAGTATACCAGGTAGCTTTGTTTGAAATCCTTATCTGAAAGCATTTATATATTATGTAAATTATATATATTAAGGCTTATTCATAGCTTCCACTAGGCTGTAAAGTTTTTATAAATAATAGCAATTCTTATTCTTGTGGAACTTTCAATTTAAAATTATAATGTACATGTTGTGGAATGGTCTTTTAAAAGGCTCTATCCATAATGTTTTCAGCTGATAAAACCTAATCTGTGTTTGAACAGGTCCTCAAATTGCCTGATCATCAGCTCTTTAGAAGTTCCAAGACCAAAGCTTAGATATTAGATTTCTATGTTCTAATCTTGAATTTTGTTTTTTTTTCATAGTCCGTTTTTTATTTTTATTTTTTTCCATTTATTTTTTATTTGTATATATTCATGGGTACAAGTGCAATTTTGCTACATCGATATATTACTTTGTAGTGAAGTCAGGGCCTTGAGTGCATCCATCACTGGAGCAACACACATTATACTCACCAAACAACCTCCCATCATCCACCGCCTGCCCCGCTACTCCAGTCTGTATTGTCCATTATTTCACATTCTGCTTCCATGTGACTCTTGAATTTTGTAAGTGGATTGTGTAACTTTTATATGGCTTTATGGAAACGTAATAATTTCTCATTCACCAGTTCTGTCAAACTACTAACACTTCCTAAGAAGAGGTTGAGATGCCTATGATTTGCTGTAGGAGTAAAGCAAATAAAAGGTTAATTTGAGTTAATCATTACACATTCTGCACCTGTAACAAAATATCACATGTACCCCATAAATATGTACAAATATTATGTGTCAATAAAAAATTCTAAAAATAAGATTTATTTGTATTTAAATCCTTCAATGATTTCTAAACTTTTCTCTAATGAACAGTATCCTTCCTTATAGTGGTTGTATGTGAGAATGGAGAAGGCAAGCTAGGTAGGGATGAAATGTTTTCAGACTTAAAATCTTTGAATTTTATGTCAGGGGCAGGTGAAGTTCTTTGGTGATAAAAGGATTTAAGGTTCTGAAAAACATAAATGTGCGGCCATGTGTGAGAAGATAAAGCATTTGGATATGTCCCAAGTTTGTCTGCTGTGTCATAACTTGTAGAGATTGTCTGTATATGAAGCAGCAGTTTGAGAACCTCTGCCTCATTTAGTTTAAAATATACTAAGAAGATAATCCCTTCCCCTAATATAACCCTCTTGGACTTCTATTGTGAGAAATAGTTTTCTCTTCCATAGCCTTATGAATTAAGAAAAAGTCACTTTAGTTTCTTTTGTCCTTTCTGGTTTATTTTAGAGCATCTGTGTGATCAAGACAAAACTTCAACAACAGTAACACCCATCATTCACACCACTGTTCCATCTCCTACCGCAAAACCCACTCCAGTGGAAAAACCAGAGATCGGGAAGTATTCGGTTAACAATACCAATGGTACTTGTCTTCTGGCTACCATGAGGCTGCAGCTGAACATCACTCAGGATAAGGTAGAGGTGCCTATTTTTATCCCTACATCCTTTTCATATTTCCTTGCAATTACTGTGTATCCTAACCTTCAGCCCAAGGGTAGCATTACTAGAATGATTCAGTTTTAAATGGAGATTTGATGTTGACATGTTGAGCTTTGATTAGTTAGGAGTTACTTTATTAATATAATCATGAAGAGTTAATGCCACTTTCAAGGTGTTAGCCAGCAGAAAACCTAGCAGTTTCAAGGACTCTTTGGGGTTTAGATTCTATTTACCATCAGTAGATCAGAGTACAAACAGTTGATCTTTATTTCAGTCAGTTTAAAATATAACTTCATACTTTGATCTGAAACACACTGTATGTTGGTGTACAGGAACAGTGCAACTGTCTGTTTCTCTAGCTCTTTGATGACTCGGATTGTCTAGATATGCTCAAGTATATGATGGCACTTCTAGTTGCAGTGTTCCACTGAGACTACAGAGGGAGTGCCAGTAAACAAATCCCATTTCCAAAATCCTGTGACTTAAACAAGCTAGACAGATGTCTCTTGTGCTCTATAAAAATGTGTGTTTTCATTTGGCTCATTACCGAGGAAGCTTCCCTCTTTTTTTTTTTTTTAAGTCATCTGAGTCATAGCTTGAGGGCCCATGCCAACTTTGTTTGAAAGTAAGACACCATGAATTTAAGTATCCAGACAAAGGATTTTTTGTTCTACACTGAAGTTGGTCTTACTAGAGTGTAAGGCTTTGCTGTAAACTTTTATAGCTAACCTGTACCTTTCCTCCCTCTTCTTCTTCTGAAGGTTTCTTCGGTTTTTAACATTAAGCCCAATTCAACTGACTTCACAGGCAGTTGCGATCCTCACACTGCTCTACTTAGGCTAAATAGCAGCACCATTAAGTATCTTGACTTTGTCTTTGCCGTGGTGAGTAACGTATTTTTATAAAGTTAGGTTCATTCTCTTAGAAACACATCTGAAAGTCTAAATAGCTGTGTGTGGGGGGGACTAGGAGAGGAGGGTATTTAGCTTAGTTTTCCATTTCAACACTACTCAACTATGAAGTGTAGTCTGTTGATCCCTGTTCATCCCCTCAGAGTCTGTGTAGTGGTCTGTGGACAGGGATCTTATATTAATGTTCAGTAACAGTGACCATTCTGCCATTATATAAACTCTAGGGTAGGAGCAAGAATTAACTCACATCAGAAAAACTATCTGTGTAATCTATCCATATATAAGTAATTTCCATGATAATCTTTTTCTCTATTGTTGATTAGACAGTGCTCATGTTTCTCTATGATAGTATTTTAAGCCTTTTAGAGGCTATACTATTTGTAATAGTGTCAGCAATAAAAACAGCTAACATTTGTTGAATACTTTGTACAAGGCTCTGTGTAAGTACATGCATTAATTCATTAAGTCAGGATAGTTTATAATGGCAGCATTTAGATTTTTGTGGTTGTTCATGCTTTTGTATCAAGAGCTGAAAGCTAAACAGAAAGTTGTAGGTTAGGCCAGGCGCAGTGGCTCATGCCTGTAATCCTAGCACTCTGGGAGGCCGAGGCGGAAGGATTGCTCAAGGTCAGGAGTTCAAGACCAGCCTGAGCAAGAGTGAGACCCCGTCTCTACTATAAATAGAAAGAAATTAGCTGGACAACTAAAAATATATAGAAAAAATTAGCCGGGCATGGTGGTGCATGCCTGTAGTCCCAGCTACTCGGGAGGCTGAGGCAGTAGGATCGCTTGAGCCCAGGAGTTTGAAGTTGCTGTGAGCTAGGCTAATGCCACGGCACTCACTCTAGCCAGGGCAACAGAGTGAGACTCTGTCTCAAAAAAAAAAAATGGAGCATGAGGAGGTAATTCAATTTGATTGTGGATTTGCATTAAGCATGGATATTTGCGTATCATTCCTTATTCCTAGCAAAATTCCAAGATGCAATTCAGTAATAGTAGATCCATTTTTTCAGATGCAGAAATCAAAGCCATTTAAGTCATTGGAGAATTGGGCTACAAAACACCTCAATCATTTAGTCCATTCACCCTACTCCAGAAAAGTAAACATAACCAATTTGAGGCTGGTAAGTGATTATCTCCATAAAAAGAAAAAAAAATCTGGAGATGACAGAAGAAAATAATATTTAAGACTTGGATTTCAGAATTATAGTCTTTCAACGCAGGCTTCATTTGACTGCCTTTATTTTCTTTCTTCCCCTATGCCATCCCTTCCTAGTCTTTATGTCAGAAGGACCCAGCTCAGCATTTCCCAAAGTGAGATGCTTTGCAAGAAAAGGGTTACAGAGTCAAATCAAATTTATTGAGCTTTTCCTAAGAGCCAAGAACTCTTTTAAGCACTTTATATATATTACAACTACCCTATGATGTAAATATTACCATTATCATCCCCATTTGACAGATAAGGATACCTGGGGCACAAAATGATGCAATAGACTTTTCCAAGGTCCCATAAGTAGCAGGTAACATATCCTAGCTGGGTTCTAAACCCAGAAAGTCTGCCATCAGAGGCCCGCACTCACGACTCCATGCTTTACTGCCTCTCTTTAGAAATTCTGCAGATTTCATCTATTATTTTCCTCTCTCAAAAAATCTACATAGACATGAGCCCATAAGGAAGTTCTGCAGTAGAAAAATATGCTTACATCATATAACCCAATGTCTCCCAAACTTACTTGATCAGGGAATCTTGTTTTTCATAACACCTGTTAAAATTCTCTGGAACAACTGATCTTAAAAACACATTCTGGAAAAACGTAGTTTGGCCTGACTGAGGAAGACCATTCTCTCATCCAATCTCTAAGCCATTGTTGGAAGACAGATGGAATAATGAAAAAAATGTGTGTATGTATATGTGTATATATGTGTACCTTAGAAGAGTGCCTGAAATATTAATAGAATAAGTGCTACATAAATGTTTCCTCTTGTTGTTGCTGGTGGTGGTGGTTGGTGGTATCATTCTCCACAAGTACCTAATGCCTTTACCACATCTTTGGTTAACCTTGAAGGATAAAATGATATTAATAGTTAGATCGTCATGAGGGAAAGAAGCTTATTTTATTTCCCTTAGAGTATGTGATGCAATTCGTATCACTGACAGCAAAGGCATCATGCCACGATCTGAGCCCTTGCACGGACAACACTTTGTAACAGGGAAGCACAGTATACCACCCACTGTAAGACAAAAGACTAGCAGTCTCTGGGCATATTGTTAATATTGGGCAGCTTCTCCCACCCTTACCCACCCTGTAGAAGCTCCAAAGTGCTCACCACCTTCTTCCAATTCATCCCAGAAGTTTTAGACTATTGGCTTGAGTTATTCCAAACAGTCAGATGGAGATTTGGCATGGCATTCAGACATATCTCTTTCAAATCTCTGTGCTTTCAGGAATGCTGCTTGATAGTACTGAATATCGAACTTGTAGGATGTTGGAGCAGAAGACAGGGATCAGGAAGAAGGCAGGATTCTACCTTTGACAATTAGTACCTGTAATACTGGGAAATAGGAGCTGGAAGGGCCCCAGACTACAGGGTATATTTTGATCAATCTGGCCATACATGTCAGGTTACTAACATAATCTATAATTCCCAAACCATACCAGCTATAGGTTAAAGCAGGATATTAATGTTCATAAATAGCATTTCTCTGATTTTCACCCAAACCTATCATTATGATATCTCTAGGTCCTCCACTTATTTCTCATAATCCCTAGGGGTTGTCTCAAGTCTACTCATGAAGAAGCCTTCTCTGTTTTATGGACTTCCTGAGTCTTCACTACCTGTAGAAGCTACATCACAGGTACCTCATTACTGCTACCAGTGTCCACCATGAAAGATGAGGGCATTAATGTCTGTACCAAGGATACTGCTTCACCCTGTTCCCAAAGCCTCCAGGATCACATCAAGCCACTGATCATGCTTTATGCTTCTCTTAAAACAATATGGCACCAGGTGCTACTGCTGTGCCAATTACTGGAGGCTGGGTAGCATCTGCAGCTATGTGCTGCCCCTGGTGTTACCGATGTGCTAAAGCCTTCCAAGTGCCAAAGCTGAGTTTTGTTCCCTGGAAATCCCATGTGCCAAAGTTAGCTATGTTCTGAGCTAACTCTCAATTAGGTAGGCATAAAATCTGTGCCACCTTATCTTCCTTCCAATGCCTCACAGAGATCTTTAGAGAAACTACTGTTTTTCCTGCTTGTATTTGGTTTTTATTTTCAGCATCCCTTTACCTGAGATTTAGATACAAATCCCTGGGGAACTAGACCAACAGGTAAATCTGAGTGGTGGGCAACAGGGTATACTCAGATTTGCTCTAACCCTCTAACAACTAAGCCTCTATTATTGGACCTAACATGTATGTGGTTCTCTTTCTAGGAGACACCTTAGTAGTCCATGGGGAAGTAAGCTGGGATGCTTCTTTACAGCTTGCCCAAAAATATCTGAATCCCAGTGGGGAACCTAGCCTTGGCTCTCACTAGGCTCTCTTCTGCAAGAGATTTTATTCCCAGCACATCAATCTTGCAGACCAATCCAAAAGACTGTAGGAAGATACATTGAACTAGGCAGCAAACAATCAGAATTCAAATTCCAGTTCTATCTTTTATCAGCCATACAAGCCCTGGGCAGTACATTTAACCTCCATCTACTGGGATAATAATAACCTCCCTGCCTACCCCCAGGTTTTTCCATTCAAGAAGTATGTGTTGAGCTTCTTTCTAAAAGATAAAAGACACAATGCTGGGCCTGTTTGGAGATACAATGAACAGTCACAGATTTCACTTGCTAATAGCATATAAACTAACAACAGTGTTTTTAGAAAATATTAGTTGCCTTCTTATTAGTTGCCCTACACTTTTCATACTATCTCACTCCTCACAATAACCCTATAAGATGTGCATAATTAAGCCCATTTTACAAATGTGGAAAACAGAAGTTTAGTGAGGATCATAGATTTATTCAAGTCATACATCTAGGAAGTGATGGATCTGGGCTTCAAATTCAGGTTTGATGCCAGAATCCATGATTTTTCCACCAGACCACGTATATAAATAGCTATAATATGAGGTAGAAAATCATTCGTCTCATAAGGCATAGATGAAGTGCCAAAGAATCAAATGAGATGCATATGAAAGTGTTTTATAAACAGTCAAGCTGACACAATTGCAAGGTGTTTCTGTTATTATCATTAGGGTAAGTGCTCTATAAAATATGCTGGCTGTAAAATTCCATCTGTAAATAGGAGTTAACCAAGCCTAGTGAGGTAAAAAAGAAAGGAGTATTTAATTTCAGCTGCAACAGATCATTGGAAGGCAACTGGTACCTCAAATTCAATCACTATTCTAAATAGCCTAGCATCTGCATATGGGTGTGGGTAACCTATGTGAACAGATCAAGAGCCCCCAGAGCTTAATGGTACCACCTGAGCAGAATGAAAATGAGCTCAGCACATTGCAGCATGCTGGATGGGCCTCCTGAGAGGACATATTTGGATGGGCTATTAAGATCACTTGGTGAAGGAGGGCCTTGCTCAGGATGTATGGGCCTCTGTGAGCACTATAAGCAAGACCATGTACCCAGCAGGGTGTGAGGAGCTGGCTTTTGAATACAGATTGACAAAGAGGCTCTTTGTGGTGAGCTCAAGTTATAATAATCATAGCTTACATATACTGAGCAGCTACTATGTGCCAAGCACTGAGCTAAGCACAGAGTATACCTAAAGTTATCATATTGTGATGAAATCAATCGTATTTGTTTGATTTAAGAACATGAGTTTTGAAGTAATACAAGCCACTATCCATTCCACCTTTGACAAGTTAATTAACCCCTCTGATGCGAGGAACGTGGCCAGTGTTCCCTGCAAAAAACCGGGTCCCTTTGGTAGAGTTGCAAGGGATAAGAAAATAATAGAAAAAAATGGAAAATGGAAGAAATAAAAGAATACACTGAGACAAAGATATAGTTTTATAAGTTTATAAAGATTATAGGCAAAGAGGGAGCTCCGGGGGCTCAGACCTCTCTGTTGGTCTCAAAAGCCCCAAATGAGGTCTTACATGGTAACTTAAGACAAATACTGTCCCAAAACACGTTTAATACTAATTCATGGAGTGACAATTAATCAATTGGTTAATTAATGAAAGAGTAAACAAAAATTGCTTAAACTAAAAGCAAGTTATTTGGAAACATGGAAATAAATACCAATTGAAAATGCTAAAAAATTCAAACAGTTTTTTTTTGGAAAGTGAAAATTGTAAGTGCAGAGGCTGAAGCAGAGCACAGCTTTTAAATAGGAAAACAAGAATTAAAATAATAAGAACATTCAATTAAAGTTAGGAATCAAAATAAATAACCACCAAATTGAAACAAGTATATAAATGAATATACATCCATAAATGCAAAACTGTGTAGCCACTAAAAAGGGAAGATTTAGATTATTTTGAATTTTAAAGATGTTTTGGGTTTATTATTAATGCAAAAAGTGGCAAATCATGTTATACATATTTTAGGCATTGAAGTATTAACAGTGAACAAAAGGAAAAACATATGTGTCCTCCAGACTTTATATATTATTGAGGGAAAACACAAAATAGATACAACATTAAATATAATATTTCAAATGGTCATCAGTTCTATAGAGACAAACAAAACAAGGGATACAGGGTGTAAGTGTGGGTGTGGGGAGAAAAGGGTATTTTCTTTCCTAGGCCTCTATGATAATATATATATATATAATTCATATATATATATGAAAAGATTAGAAGGAAGGAAAAAACCATGTCACATGGGTGTGTGAGGAAAGGCATTCTAGAACAAGAGAAGTGAAAATAATGCACAAAAGCCCTTCAGCCTTTGTGTGTAAAAGCAGACTAAAAGTGTTCAGTGTTGGACGTATTTCAGAAAAAGGGGGAAAATGCTAGAAGATGAGATCAAATAGGTAGCTGAAGGCTTTTTAGACTAACATACTTGATTTTTCCTCTGAATGAGATGAGAAGCCATTAGTGAGTTTTGAAACATACTATAAAAATTCTAATTGTCATTGAAGACTAAACAGATGGGTAGCAAGGATCACATCAGAGAGACCTGTCAACAATTAACCATATACTATAAACCTTGGCAGTTTGGACCAGAAGGGTAACGGTGAAAGTGATGAAATGTGGAAGGTTCTGGATGCCTTTTGAAATTAAAGCTGAAAGTATTTGCTATTAAATTTAACTTAGATGAGATAAAGACAGGGGTATAGGAAACATCCACGTTTTTTGACCTGAGCAACTAGGAGGTCTACATTTCCTGAGGTAAAAAAAAAAAAAAATATTAGAGAAAAGGTTTTTAGTCAGAGGGAATAAAGATATATTTTTGGACATTTTAAGTTTGAGATGTGGAATGGAAATCAAAGTAGGATATTGAATATACAGTTTGATATGCAATTTCAAAATTTGGGGAAGAGATTTGGAATAAACATAGATCTTAAAGCATATGACCAAATGATACCACTTTTGAAGTAGAAAAAACAAGTTACCAGGTTATAGTAACTCTTTAGAATACAAGGAGGTAAGATAAAAACCAAAACAATTATTTCAAAGATATATTTGTCATCTTTTTTTAATATTGTGATAATAAGAAGGTAGATATAATTCATTTTTTAAAAGGCTGACAGAGGTAACTTATTTTCCTTGAAAAATCAGGAGAATTCAATAGAAATCTTTGTCTTAGTCCATTCATGCTGCTATAACAAAATACCTCAGACTAGGTAATTCCTAAACAACAAAAATGTATTGCTCACTGTTCTGGAGGCTGGAAAGTCAGAGATCAAGGCTCCAGCAAATTCAGTGTGTGGTGAGGGATTATTCCTCATGGATGCTGCCTGCTGCTGTGTCCTCACATGGCAGAAGGTGCGAACAAGCTCCCTCAGGCCTCTTTTATAATGGCACTAACCCTATTCAAAAGGACAGAGCCCTTATAACCTGATCACCTTCCAAAAGTGCCGCCTCTTAATACCATTACCTTGGGAATTGAATTTCAACATATGAATGTTTGTGGGAGGCACAAACTTTCAGACCACAGTAATTGTAACCTGTGTATTTTAGTACACAATTTTTCATATTTCTTTTATGTTATCCATATGAACAAGATAGAAGAATTAAAGCTAAACAAGAGTGACAGAGAGTTAGTTGATATCAAACTGGAGGTTTAGTGCAAGTCTCACCTTTTCTAGGGTATTCTTCTTAACTAGACTTTGTAATAGTTTGTATAAGTTTTTAATTATAGGTGCTGACAAATTTTAATGAAATATAACCTGCAATAAATGTTAAGTCTTATAATGAAATTACTAACATATTTATCTTAATCCTATATCCTGAGGTGTAAATATGACTAAGAACATGTCCTTCCATTTAAAAATATACTTCGTAGTGCAGAAGATAAATATACAAATAATCAACAATAAATAAAAAAGTATAAGTACTATGAAAATAAAGGAAAGAAATAAGTACCTTGCCTAGAGAAAATAGTGTGGCATCACAAACGGTCTGGAAAAATAATTAAGAACAAATTGAGATAAGATTATTCTACTACAGCATTTTCAAAGTGATAGAAGCATGAGAAGCACCATATATTAAAGAATTAATATATTAATATTAAACTGAGAGATGGTTTCATGAGGTTAGAACATGTGCTATGTCACGCAAAGGGTGAAAAGTCAGGGTGGGAAATAGAGTTAGACCCATCTTGAAGAGCACAGTTTTAAAGAACAGTGAAGGAAAGGTTTATGGTAAATAATGGCAAGTTTAGATTAATAGTTTTTATAGATGAGCTGGCAGCAACGTGTATGGGAACAGATAAAGGATGTAGTGGTGCTTCAACAGCTAGTATGTGGAATGAGAAAAAATTGGACGAGTATAACTTTTCTAGGTTGTGGAAATGTGTACGTCACAGAGTTGTGAAACTTAAAATAAAACTGAGAGACATCTAGGTGATATAATTTATTTGACATATATTTTTCTGACATAATTAATTTGCTCCATTAGTGGAGGAATAATATATAAAAATAACAATGATTTTACTACTAATACTAGTACTAGTAACACTGCTGGTAACAGCAACAACGGCTAATTTCACTTAAACTACTGATTATGTACCAATCATACTTGGAGATTTACATAGATTATTGTATTTACTATTTTACATTATTCATAAGCTCTTCCTCATTAGTCAAACTTAATACAAAACAAGAGTTTTTCTAATTCTCTTCTTGTATCTTCTGAGGTATAAAAATAAAACTAGTATCTGTGACAAATCAACAAATGCTGTTCTTTAACAGAATTAAAGATCATCTTTAAAGATATTCAGTTTTATTATTTCCAATACACATGATAATATAAACCATGCAAAGGAGCATTGTCTAGATTTTTGGGATAATCTGACACATTAATTATATTTTACAAATATATATACATATTTATACTGAATATATTACATATTGATTTTAAATATATTCACTATATTAATTATATATATGAACTTATTTTAAACATATTTATATATATGAAATTTGTTTATCTCATAAAGAGAATGCATTCTGTATATTAGTAATTTATAATAAAAGCTACCTCTCCAATGACCTGCTCTGTCATTCGTTCATTCATTATTTCCTACAATCATATATTTATTTATTTTGTTAAGGTGAATCTTAAATTCTGTAGAGAGTATATTATTGAGCATTGCTATGTGAAGATTGTCCCAAAATTTAGCAGCATTAAAACATAAGCATTTATTATTTCACCCAGTTTATGGAGCTAAGGAATCTAGATCCAGGTTACCTGAGGGGATCCAAATAAGGATCTCTTACGAGGTTGCAGTCAAACCATAGGTCTGAACTGTCATGTCTGAACATTTCAGAGTTCTGCTGATGAAGTTCTGTTTCCAAACTTAGTCACGTGGCTGTTGGCAAGAGGCTTCAGTTGCTTGCCATGTGAATCTGTCAGTAGGTTGCAGATGGCATTAGTTCCTCAGTTAGTGATCCAAGAGAGAGAACGAGAGAGTGCACTTAAAATGGGAGCCATAGTCTATTTATAACCTGATCTTAGAAGTGGCACACTATCATGTCTGCATTTCTATTTAATAAAAGTAAGTCACTAAGTCCAGCCCACATTAAGAATGAAGAAATTGAGTTCCATCTCTTGAAGGGAGAAGTATCAAAGAATGGGTTGATATCTTAAAAACCATTACCAAGAACATCTTATCTTCAATTCAGTTCTTATTTTGATTATTTATTAGATAGTACAAAATCAGTATATTTAGTGTGTTTTGCTTTTACTGATGTCACCGTTTAAACAACTATATGTAATATTTAAAATTAGGATGGTACAGTAGAAAGTACATGGACTTCATAAGCAAGAATACCTGAATTTGAATCTCAACTCTTCCCCTTATTAAATGTTACCATGGGCCAGTATGTTTATACTTGTAAAAAAATTATAATAGTAACTAACACTTAACGTTTTTTCAATTAATATTAGCTATTATGATTACCTTTAAAGTTTTAAAATTTATTAACATATATTTCTATTTATATACCTTAAAATAACTTTATTCTGATGGTCAGTAATAAAATAAGAAATAAAGGATTCATTATAGTACTGAGAGTTTACTTACACAAAAATCCATATGTGCATATACATAAAAGTGGCAATAAAAGTTTATTAGTGGTTTTAGCTGACAAGAGCATTGAGATGCACAGTGCACCAGGAAATGTACCATATGCCATGTTACACCTGGACGCTGTGTGGTTGCTCCTTAATCACCCTTCTAATGTCATTATAGTACCTGAATATCGGAAGACATATGGCATTCTGCCTCCTTAGTGGTGTAATTCCATCCTAGACTTGGTTGACAGTTATATACTATTAATCTTCTGCCAGCTTTAAATATGAAGATGTTAAATATAAAACTTTTCCCTACAGAACTTCCTCTTGGGTGTTTTCCATGCTCTTCCATTATTGACATCTACTTGTATCAGGAATTCCATTATCTGTGCTTTGTATCTCCTCCTAAGCAATTCTTTTTTTTTTTTTTTCTCCTAAGCAATTCTTAATAAAAATAGCCTTTGGTATGAGCACGATTTAAAAAATAAAAGAATAAAGCAATTTAGTTCCTTATTTGCTGTCCATGCTACGTTAAAATATGAAGCTCTCTCTCCAGTCTTTTGATTCCAAGATGCAAAATGCTAGAAGTTCTTAAGTAAAGCTAATCTGAAAAAAAATCATTTTACAAATTTTCCAGAATGCGTGAACTCAAAAAATACCATTTTTTTATTTGAAAAAGTGACCCGAGGAGGTTTTTGATCAGTGTTAGAATGTGCTTGAACCTCAATCTTCACCCCATTGATAGCAGGGTGTGAGGACAAAGGGAATGAAGTAGGTACACCATGTTCGGTTTCGTGGGCTCAGGATTAATGAGTGACATACTGCATCATCCTTAATTTGCTGCAGGGGAACAAACTTGTCATTTCCAACATATAGTTTGGGAATCTAATAACCGTGGAGTTGAGAGTGAAGGTTTAAAAAATAATTGGTTCTGGCCGGGCACGGTGGCTCACACCTGTAATCCTAGCACTTTGGGAGGCCGAGGCGGGCGGATTGTTTGAGCTCAGGAGTTCAAAACCAGCCTGAGCAAGAGCGAGACCCCGTCTCTACCAAAAATAGAAAGAAATTAATCGGACAACTAAAAATACATAGAAAAAATTAGCCGGGCATGG